>JARFJB010000296.1:977500-1062500 GCA_036346205.1 Vesta saturnalis | reverse complement strand
AGTGCGCGTGAGTGCTGCGTGAGTGCGTGCGTGAGTGCGTACGAGAGTGCGTGCGTGTGCGTGCGTGAGTGCGTGCGTGAGTGCGTGCGTGAGTGCGTGCGTGAGTGCGTGCGTGCGTGCGTGCGTGCGTGATGCGTGCGTGATGCGTGCGTGAGTGCGTGCGTGAGTGTGCGTGAGTGCGTGCGTGAGTGCGTGCGTGAGTGCGTGCGTGAGTGCGTGCGTGAGTGCGTGCGTGAGTGCGTGCGTGATTACGCGCGTGATGCGTGCGTGAGTGCGTGCGTGAGTGCGTGCGTGAGTGCGTGCGTGAGTGCGTGCGTGAGTGCGTGCGTGAGTGCGTGCGTGAGTGCGTGCGTGAGTGCGTGCGTGAGTGCGTGCGTGAGTGCGTGCGTGAGTGCGTGCGAGTGCGTGCGTGAGTGCGTGCGTGAGTGCGTGCGTGAGTGCGTGCGTGACTGCGCGCGTGCGTGCGCGTGCGCGCTGCGTGCGTGCGTGCGTGCGTGCGCGCGTGCGTGCGTGCGTTCGTGTGTGCGTGCGTGCGTGCGTGCGTGCGTGCGTGCGTGCGTGCGTGCGTGCGTGCGTGCGTGCGTGCGTGTGTACGTGCGTGCGTGCGCGCGTGTGTGTGGGAGCGCGCGCGCCTGAATGCGTTTTATTTATTGACTGAGGCATCGTTTCTGTAAGGCATATAACGTGTATATTTTTAATCCTAGATTGACAACCTACGTGAAATTTACGTAGCCTTATACTTTAATCTTAAGTGTTACTGTATAAAACTAAATCATGTATTTCTTCAAGGAACACTCCTATTGTTGTAAATGTCCTAGGGTGTGTATAGGAGAACCAAACCAAAATAGGTGAACTGCATAGAGAATGTATGAAGAGTTAATTTTGTTTTATTTTGGATTTTAGTGCGTTTAATGTTTGCTGCGAAAGAAAAGATAACTAATGGATTTAATATCTTGGTAATATGTCGTAGTTTGACAATATTTTTCGGGTTATTTCGTTTTATGGAACTGATATTTGACTAAGGGTTGAAAATAAAAAGAAAAACATATGTTGGGGTAGAAAACAGGTGCTCTCTCAAAATTGACTTCGCCGATAGACCGTGACGAATCGTTGAAAATTTCTATACACAAACTTTTGCTTAGTAACATTGGAACATACCACATATCAAAAGACGTTTTTGTTTTGTTGAAATTCGAGATCCATATAGTGAGTTTGCTACGGACAAGTAGAATTTAATGCTTTTGTCCATTTTAGTAAACACTAAAAGTGCGTATTCATCCTCCAGTTAACTGTTATGAACGATACCGGGGATTACAGAGACGGGTCCAGATGACATTAAGACCACCTCGAATTCCATCTTTACTGTTAAACTAACCCGCTCTTATTGTGTGGTGTAGATGAAAATGTAGGCTTAGAATGGGATGCTGTAGCTTCTAGCGCAGTCGCTCAAACTTTTGCGTCATTGCTTTCGGGTAGGTTACCGGTCACTTTGTTATGATTTATTTGCACCTATTCTGTTAAAGGCTTTGTTGTAATGATTTGTTTGTCTACGAACTGATTTTTCACTATATATGTATTTTATTGTACGTATGCATTATTGTGCTTTTATTCACCATATAATTGTGTATGTTTAAATTACTTGCCTCTTTTGTCCTCGTCTAATTGTAGTTAAACTGCATTGCAGTTACCTTATTGTTTGTTGTATTTAATGTGCAACCTAATTAGCATTATTATTTTCCTTTTTATTCTAGTATTTAGATTGGTCGTATAAGGGCCACATGTTTGGTATTACAATTTTTATTCTGATTTAATTATGAAACAATTGTGGATGTGATCTTACCGTTCGTGCTTCTGTTTTTATGTATACTTGAACTACTTTTTACTTTTTTTTAGTTAATTTTGTAATTTTGTATGCACTTTAATCTGATTTAATCGTGTTTTGTTATATACTGAACCCTTTCTTTGTTTTTTTTTGTTCTTTGATTTATTAATGTACTTGTGCAAGTACTTATATATTAATAAATTGGGTTGTCTTGGTGGTTCTTTCCCAATTTAGCAAATTAACAGGTTGAACCATCATTGCGCAAAGCTCGTTAATTGTAATTTGAGCAGTTCCACTAGCGTAGCATACCACTAAACGGCCAATTACTTTTATCAGATTTGTGAGTAATTCAATCTCAAACTATTGCCAAAAATTCAATGTAAGGCAAGCAAATAATTTGAGTAAGAGTAGCATTATTGTCAGTAAAGTCGAGATACATACTTTAGCGATTTTTTCTTGAATTTGAATTATTGCCAATAAGTTCAATATTATAGTCCTTGAATTGTTGAGAGTAATTTCAAATTACACTTTTAAGGATAGGGTACCTTGGGACACTACAATAGCAAAGTAACGTATTTTAATATAAATAGGTTTTTTTGAATTACTGAACTAACCAAAATGGTAGATAATGGTAACGAACATTTAGACAATAACCTACTATTGTATAAGGTTGGTAATCCAGAGTAAATTGCTCCAAGGATACTAACAATTGTGTTTTAGTATTATTTAACGAATGTGAATATATGATGATTCTTTTTGGGTTTTTTTAATGGTGTATTTTTATATTAAACTATCTAAACGTTTCGATGACACAATTATCTTCGTCAGCAGTAGTATCTATTAAAATTGTTAAAGATGTTGAAACCGTTTTATGAAAGTTGAAAAATTAAAACGGAAGCATTAGCCTGCAATTAAACGTATAAAGCCAACTATAGAATTAAATTTTAGTAAAGAATAACTAGATCATTAAAAATTAAACAGATAGATGGTGTAGCAATGGACAATCCGCTTAGTCCTGTTACAGCTAATTTTTAGATAATACAAAATAAACATTGAAAAATACAGCAAATTAATCAGAAATTGTGAAATTAAAATAAATTTATCGAGATAGATAGATAAATTACGCATTTAATACAAAAATGAGAAAATGACCGTTCTATTTGAAAAAATCACGTTACCATTGATTGAAATTTTCTAAATTGACAAAGTAATTATTTTAAAACACAAGAAAAATTCGAACTTGACCATTTTGTTTATGCTAGTATACTTTGTCTAGTAACATCGCAGAGTCGCGTCTTTCTAAGATTTGTGATCACAGTGATATTTAGTTTGTTTCAGACATCTACTTTTTGTAAAAAAGGCGAATTGCGGCTAAACGATTCGTTTTAGCTACTATGTGTGATACATAATGTCGCACTAGAATTGACCAAGCAACCCAAATATGCAATAATATACAGGGGATTCCATTAAAGAAATACAACTTTGACATAATCTCCCTGTATAAGCTTTGCGATTCAAGTAAAAATATTTTAAGTTTGTACTCTTAAAGATACCCCACCACGACCCATCAATAAACTCTAGAAACATCCCTTAATAAACTCACAATCTCCACCAACATATATATATATACTGCGTGTTTCAAAAAACGTTTTCTAGGGTAAATAGAATATTGAAAAATAAGTTGTGCCCGAAAATGCCACCTTAAGAAACCATTTTTTTTATTGTCTCTGTAACGGTTTAAGATACCTAAATGAAATGTAGATCACAAATACCTTTGATTAAGGTCATAAAAGATAATGTTGACAATTTTTTAATATTTTGTACAGTAGCATCGCTAAGGGGGGGGGGGTGCCACTTATTTTGCGCCCAAACTTTTTTTTTTAATATTTTTAATTTTTTGGTCAAAAATAGCATTTTTTAACCAATTTTCCACAAAAAAGCTACTATTGTTAAAAATTAAAAAAATTACTGGTTTTGGAGTTATTTGAGGTTTTAACATGTTTTACCTAAAATAAGAAAATAAAAGAAATATTGAGTTAATTTGGTTTACGTGAATTAAGTAGGCATAGACTGCAGACTCGCGATTTTTCTTGTTTAACAGATTCCTTTGACATATTGTTGTTGATAGTAGTTTTGGTTTGTTTGACAAGTAATAACGCTTTTAAAAACTTTAAAATGGATATGTACACTAATAGTGACTATGCCGATTTGCTGTTAACATTAGGGGAATGTGATGGAAATGCTAAATCGACGAAAAGAACATATGCAGAGAAATTTCCAAGAAGAAGTGTTCCGGATTCAAAAACATTTTTGAATTTAGTTAGACGGTGTCGTGCGACTGTAACCTTTAAACCGAAAAAGGTAAATTCTGGTAGACCACGAATGGCTCGAATTCCTCAAACAGAAGAAAATACTGTAAATCTAGTTGCGGATCCTACGATAAATGTAAAAAATGTGGCAAGGGCAAGTAACGCAAGTGTTTCTAGGGTACATCGTGTATTAAAAGAACAGTTATTGCTCCCATTTCACTACAGGCAAGTACAAGAATTATTGCCTGAAGATATTTTTTTTAGAAGATACTTTCGCGAATTATTACAGCAAAGAATGGGTCAGAACCCTGATCTTTTACAAGATATTCTTTGCACCGATGAATGTATAGGCTGCTTCAATAGATCACCGCTTCGTTGCATACCATATTTTTGATGGAAATTTAAATGGTGATGTTTAGTATGAATTTTTGGATAATCTTATATTTCCGCTATTAGAAGGTTTGCCTCTTGATCTACGAAGAAATATGGTTTTTATGCATGATGGTGCTCCATCTCATTGCAGTAGACAAGCTAGAAGATGGCTCAACGAACATTTTCCAAATCGTTGTATTGGTCGAGATGCTGATGCTCCTATCCACTGACCACCAAGGTCCCCTGACCTAAATCGTTTGAATTTTGATGTGTGTAGTTTAGTCAAAGAAAAAGTATATTCAAGCGAAATAAATTCCATTGAAGAACGTCAAGCGAGAGTTAAAAATAATTTAAGAATGTTAATTCAAGAACCACGGCCACTCCAAAGGATTATGTTTTCACTAGAAAAACGTTTACGATTATATATTCGTGAAAATAGTGGGCATTTCGAACATTTAATATAAAAACCCGTACCTACTTATTCAATTTTTTTTTCTTTTTATTTTTTAATTGTTCTGTATTGTGTTAATGTCGTACAATTAAAACCTTCTGTAAGTTCTAAATAATTTACAATATTTTTACCTCATAGTTGTTTCTGAAACAATCAGTATTCCCTGAGGAAGTTCGTTCTCGCGCATGAAAATTATTCATCGTTTCATTTTAAAGTAATTTATTAATTCGGTCAGCATTACTTGCTAAAACCTCAAATAACTACAAAACCAGTAATTTTTTGCTTTTCAACAAGAGTATCTTTTTTTGTGAAATTGTTTAAAAAATATGATTTTAGCCCAAAGGATTAAAAATATCCCCATAAAAAAGTTTTGGGGCAAAATAAGTGGAACCCCCCCTTTAGAGCTGCTCCTGAACAAAATATTACAAATCAGTCAACACTATCTTTTATGACCTATACCTATTTGTGATCTAAATTTAGATATCTTAAACCGTTTCAGACACTAAAAAAAAGATTTTTGGGGCCACTTTTACAGGGCCATAGCTTCCTAAGGGGGCAGTTTCGGACACATGTTTATTAACCAAACTAACCTTACTTTTTAATATCCTATTTAGCCTAGAAATTAGCGGAACGTCTTTTGAAACAGCATGCATATATATATATATATATATATATATATATATATATATATATATATATATATATATATATATATATATATATATAGTTTAGGAAGTAACGACCGTAGTTATTATAAAAATATGGTATCGGGATGCGGTCTAGTTAAAAATGAAAATGACTCTTTATTTAATTCAAGCTTTCGAAATCATTTATTTCTTCATCAGGAATCTGTGTAAGATGAACATAAGTGAGAATTAAACTGTTAACATCATAAAGACTACTTACTAAATGCGAGAATTATAAATTAACTAACATTATTGTACAGAACAGTTGATTACAATTTAAAAACACTACTTAAAAAGAAGACAGTTATTGAAGTCTTTCAAAATTATAAAATTGACATGTATACCTACTGCGTTATAAACTAAAATTCTTAGAAGATATGATTTATGAAAATTGTTGTACTGAATCAATTCAAATTAGTACTCAGAATATATGAATAGATGTTGCTGAGATTATCTAGATCAGTTTTGTAATTTAAAGTATCTTGAGTACTGAAAATGTGAGTCATTTCAAGGAAAAGTCTGCTTCTATAATTAATTTCTGCGTCTAAAATTTTTACGTTAGGAAAATTTGGAATGTGATTGGTGTTTTACTATGTTTTGCTAAAGCACAAGAATTTTTCCTATTTTACAGTCACTTCTATGCTGAGTAAGTCTTGTTTTAAGCCATTGTGATGTTTGTCCAATATATACTTTATTGCATTCGTTACAAGGAATGGAATATACAACATTAGATTTACTAAGAATTGGAGTTCTGTCTTTTAATTTTGAAAAAGTTGTTTGATAGGTTTAATGTTATATTTCGCTATACGTATTTGTTCGTTGTTTAAGATATTACATAAGATTGGTGTTAAGTTTTGTATGTAAGGGATTCTTTTGTTAATCATGTTTGTTTGTGTCAAGTATGCATTTTGAAAATTAATTTGAGAATTGAATGGTGTGCTGTATAATAAATTCTTTAATAATGTTTTTGGATAACCATTGTTACTAAAAATCAAAAATAACTTATCTAGATTCTTTTTATGTAATGATTGATGCGAAATCTTAAGTATTCTGTTCTTGAGACCCAGAACAATATTAATTTTTTGATTAAAGGTATGATTAGAATAGTAATTAATATATCTACCTGAGTTAGTTGGTTTTTGATACCAGTCTATTATTAAACTGTTATTAGGTTTTCTTATGATTCTGGTATCTAAGAAGGGGATACTATTATTGTTGTCTTCTTCTAATGTAAACTGAATATGTTTATTAAAACTGTTAAAAATCTCTAGAACTTGAATGTTAGTATCATTGGGTATGGCAATAATTACATCGTCTACGTATTTTTTAATTAAAGGGATATCAAAGTTAAGTAAAGGTAATACATGATCAAAAAGGGAATCCATTACTATTGTAGCAAGTATAGGACTAAGAAGATCCCATAGGTGCCAAAATTTGCTTATAAAAATATTATTGAAGGAAAAATAGGTATTATTGAAAATAAAGTTAATAGTTAGGATAAACAATTTTTTGAAAAATTGCAATGTGGTTCTATACTGTCCCATTTAGTTTCTATTATTGAAAGTATTAGATCCAATGGTATGTTAATAAATAAAGAGACAACATCTAGAGAAATCAAAATGTAATTATGTGGTAATTGAAAATTATTGTATGTTGATGCAAAAGTAAAAGAATCTTTGGTATTGTAATCATTTATATTGTTAAAGGAATTTGATAAAATGTTTGCAACAAAGCTAGAGAGTGCATGTGTTGGTGAATTGATAGAACAAACTATAGGTCTAAGGGTATATTATTTTATGTACTTTAGGTAGCCCATAAAATTTGGGTGCTATTGCATTATTTATAGTTAAGAGTTTAACTGTAGGTTCATCAATACAATTATTTTCCTTTAATGTTTTAAATAATTCATTGTTTTTCTTTTGTGTAGTGAACGTAGGGTCAAATTTTAGTTTACTAGTTTACTGTAAGTAAGTTGATCTGCAAGAAGATCATTAGCTTTGTTAATGTAGTTTGTTTTATTGATGGCTACTGTTATCTCTCTTTTATCTGCACTAGTGATAAGTACATCATTGTTGTCTTTAAGAAACTTCCTAGATTTATTAAAAACTTAAGTTTTAAGACTGTATTTAGGTGAACTAAACAAGTAATTGGTAATTTTATTGGTGACTTGAGCTCTTAAAACATTAGTATTAATATGAAAATGTTCAAGAATGTTCTCAACATCTGCTAACAACCTTACAGTGGGTAATTCTTTAAGTGAAATTGATAAACTAAATTTGACCCTACGTTCACTACACAAAAGAAAAACAATGAATTAGTTAAAACATTAAAGGAAAATAATTGTATTGATGAACCTACAGTTAAACTCTTAACTATAAATAATGCAATAGCACCCAAATTTTATGGGCTACCTAAAGTACATAAAATAATATACTTAGACCTATAGTTTGTTCTATCAATTCACCAACACGTGCACTCTCTAGCTTTGTTGCAAACATTTTATCAAATTCCTTTAACAATATAAATGATTACCAAAGATTCTTTTACTTTTGCATCAACATACAATAATTTTCAATTACCACATAATTACATTTTGATTTCCCTAGACGTTGTCTCTTTATTTACTAATATACCATTGGATCTAATACTTTCTATAATAGAAACTAAATGGGACATTATAGAACCACATTGCAAATTTTCAAAAGAATTGTTTATCCTAACTATTAACTTTATTTTCAATAATACCTATTTTTCCTTCAATAATATTTTTATAAGCAAATTTTGGCACCTATGGGATCTTCTCTTAGTCCTATACTTGCTACAATAGTAATGGATTCCTTTTGATCATGTATTACCTTTACTTAACTTTGATATCCCTTTAATTAAAAAATACGTAGACGATGTAATTATTGCCATACCCAATGATACTAACATTCAAGTTCTAGAGATTTCTAACAGTTTTAATAAACATATTCAGTTTACATTAGAAGAAGACAACAATAATAGTATCCTTCTTAGATACCAGAATCATAAGAAAACCTAATAACAGTTTAATAATAGACTGGTATCAAAACCAACTAACTCAGGTAGATACATTAATTACTATTCTAATCATACCTTTAATCAAAAATTAATATTGTTCTGGGTCTCAAGAACAGAATACTTGATTTCGCATCAATCATTACATAAAAGAATCTAGATAAGTTATTTTTGATTTTAGTAACAATGGTTATCCAAAACATTATTAAAGAATTTATTATACAGCACACCATTCAATTCTCAAATTAATTTTCAAAATGCATACTTGACACAAACAAACATGATTAACAAAAGAATCCCTTACATACAAAACTTAACACCAATCTTATGTAATATCTTAAACAACGAACAAATACGTATAGCGAAATATAACATTAAACCTATCAAACAACTTTTCAAAATTAAAAGACAGAACTCCAATTCTTAGTAAATCTAATGTTGTATATTCCATTCCTTGTAACGAATGCAATAAAGTATATATTGGACAAACATCACAATGGCTTAAAACAAGACTTACACAGCATAGAAGTGACTGTAAAATAGGAAAAATTCTTGTGCTTTAGCAAAACATAGTAAAAACACCAATCACATTCAAATTTTCCTAACGTAAAAATTTTAGACTCATAAATTAATTATAGAAGCAGACTTTTCCTTGATATGACTCAAATTTTCAGTACTCCAGTTACTTTAAATTACAATACTTATATAGATAATCTCTGCAACATCTATTCATATATTCTGAGTACTAATTTGAATTGATTCAGTACAACAATTTTCATAAATCATATCTTCTAAGAATTTTAGTTTATAACGCAGTAGGTATACATGTCAATTTTATAATTTTGAAAGACTTCAATAACTGTCTTCTTTTTAAGTAGTGTTTTTAAATTGTAATCAACTGTTCTGTACAATAATGTTAGTTAATTTATAATTCTCGCATTTAGTAAGTAGTCTTTATGATGTTAACAGTTTAATTCTCACTTATGTTCATCTTACACAGATTCCTGATGAAGAAATAAATGATTTCGAAAGCTTGAATTAAATAAAGAGTCATTTTCATTTTAACTAGACCGCATCCCGATACCATATTTTATATATATATATATATATATATATATATATATATATATATATATATATATATATATACCGGGTGGTCGTAAAGTAAGGAATAAATTCAGTATCTCCTAAAGCACAATTTTATTCAAAAATCGCTCGGACCAGTCGATTTTATATTTTTTCGGGGCATATTTTGCGAAAAAAAAAATTTATACAGGGTGTCTCAAAAAAGATTTGCTAAAAAAAATTTTTTTTTTCAAATTGCAACCCAATTTTTTTATTGCATTTTTGGATTGCCCTTACAATTTTAAACATTTGTCATGCAACATGAGCTATACCTAAGTCCAAGCGTTTTGGAGGTATTCTCATTCAAAATTTAAAAATTGAAAAAAGGTCATGAAGAAAACGAGATGGAACATCCGGATTTGCCACACCATAACATCTGGTTCCAACAAGATGGTGCTCCCCCCATTTGATGTGGTAGTTCGAACTTATTTGCACGACACTTTCCCAAACAGGTGGATTGGAAGGAGCGGTGTTATTGAGTGGCCACCAAGATCACCCGATCTAACACCACTAGACTTTTTTTTATGGGGATACCTTAAAGGCAAGGTATTTAAAAGCCAACCGGCAAATCTAGATGATTTAAAACAACGCATCCGTCAAGAAATACGTCGAATAACGCTCGAAATGGTTCGAAATGTGCAGCAGGAATTTGTAGATCGATTAGGCTATTGTCAGTTGACTAACGGAGGACATTTCGAACATTTGCTGAAATAAAATTATTTTTAAGTTTACGAATCTTAGTTTTCTATATAATAAAACGTTATAAAAATTATTTTATTTTTCGTTTTCTTCATGACCTTTTTTCAATTTTTAAACTTTGAATGCGAATAACTCCAAAACGCTTGGACTTAGGTATAGCACATGCTCCATGACAAATGTTTAGAATTGTAAGGGCGATCCAAAAATGCAACAAAAAAATTGGGTTGCAATCTGAAAAAAAAAATTTTTTTAGCAAATCTTTTTTGAGACACCCTGTATAAAATATTTTTTTTCGCAAAATATGCCCCGAAAAAATATAAAATCGACGGGTCCGAGCGATTTTTGGAAAAAATTGTGCTTTACGAGATATTGAATTTACTCCTTTACAAGTATATATATATAGTATATATATATATATATATATATATATATATATATATATATATATATATATATATATATATATATATATATATATATATATATATATATATATTATATTCGGACACGATTTGGATGTTAACTGGTCTGATTGCAATGTAAGTACTCAAAAGAACAAAACAATTGCCTGGGATCGACCTGGCTACAAGGGGCGGTCAAGGTCGAACCAGACAGGCCCCGTTGCTGACGACTGTGCACGGAATGAACGCGAGTTGGTACGCGGAATGTTAGAGGTACGCATGGTACAGAATTTGAAATTGCGAATATAATGTATGAAATGCAGCTTGATATTCCGTGTGTATCGGAGACAAAGCGCAAAGGAAAGGATGCTGTGGAGATGGAGGATGGCAGCCTAACTCTATCGTCAGGAGTTGGGACTGAAGTGCATGGCACAAAAGTAGTTGGAATGATCGTGAGTAAAAAAGCGAAAAGATGTATTAAACAGTACGAATTGGTATCCCCCGAGTAATGTGGGTTAGAATTAAGGTGGACGAGGAACTGTAGATAGACAGAAAAAACGTGCTTGGTAGAACGAATAGGTAAAAAAAGGCTATGTAAGAAAAAAGATGCGTACATGGCCATGATTGCTGCAAAAAATAAGACTGAGAAAAAGCGATTGTATGAGGTGTACAGATTAAGAAACAAAGAAGCGAAGAAGGCAGTGAGAATAAGTTATGAGGAATTCATTGTTGTGGAAGGAGAGTGAATGCAGAATGATTTTGAGGGAAACAAGAAATCTTCTGGAAAGGTCAAAATACAAAACGTGGCCCAAAACCGAACGATGTAGGAGAGTTGAATACGAGCAACGAAGTAGTATGGGACGATTGAGAAGTGAGGAAATGCCGGTAAGAATATTTCAGAAAGGGGTACAGTAGTGGAGAATATAGAAGGAATGGTGAATGAAAGTGAGAAGGGTATTGGGTCAAATGAGGCAGAGAAATGGTAGGAAGGTTGAAAACGGTAATAGAGCAGGCGTGGATGAAATCACTGGTGAAATTCTAAAGTATGGGAGTGTAAAGCTTATACGAGGATTGTGTGAATTATTCAATGTAGCCTTAAGTGTGGAAAATTGCCGAGTGATTGAAAGAGTGCGATCATTGTACCACCGTAGAAGCTGTGGGAAATATTAAATAAAGGTCATACGGAATAAGCGCAGTATATGACGGTAGCCGGGCATGTGTTAGAGTGAGAGGAGGTGTGAGTGAATGATTCAATATTGAGCAAAGAGTGCGTCAAGGCTATGTGGTGTCCCCTTGCTATTCAGTGTATACATGGATAAATGTGTTAGGTAAGCATGTACCGATACAAATGGTGTAATGGTTGGTGACGTAAATGTACGAATTCTGGTGTATGCAGATGACATAGTTTTATAAAGTGACAGTGCGAATGAGCTATAGCTGCTCTGAGGAAGTTTGATATAGTCTGTGAGGACGTGGACCTAAAGGTAAACGTGAAGAAAACTAAGGTTGTGGTGTTCAATCGGGAAGGTGAAAAGGAGAGTAGAGTATTTACCCTGCAAGATGAAATAGTGGAACAAGTACACGATTTGGTATATCTGCGTAGAATGTTCACTGCAGATGGTACAATGGATGGCGAGATTGGACGAAGGGACAATGGTGGAAGAAAGGTGATTGTGGACGATAATGAGAAACGAAAGCATGAGTCTAGCTGCTAAACGAGCAAGCTATAATGGCGTATTTGTCCAATCAGTACTGTATGGAATTGAGACATGGGTATATCAAAAAAGCACGAAAGAGAAATCAACGCTGTGGGTATGAGATTCCTGAGAAGCGCATGTGGATAAAATAAAGAATGAGTGTGTAATGAAGGAATGTGGCGAGGAAAAGACGATAGGTATAAAGGCAGTACACTACGTTAAGTTAAGATAAACGAAGGAGATATATGTGGTTGAGAGGTAAGACCGGGCCCGGTAGATCGCGTAAAACTTGGCTGAATGCAGTAGAATGTATGATAAAAGAAAGATAACAAGTTTTAAAAATAAAAGGGCATGCCAGAGACAATGTATGAATCTTGCGGAAGCTAGGAAGGTGTGCAGAGATCGGAAAGTATGGATAAATATTGTAAATGAAAAATAAATAAGAGGCAGGTATTGTTTTACCTACCCCGCAAGGGAATAGCGTGAAGGTTATGTTATGTTAACAATAAGCACCAACGATGCAGTTATTGTATTTAACTAATCCTCTTGTGATCCTGTATAACCGCGCCCTCAACAATGATATTTTATTTTTATAACAAATTTTGGGTAGTACAGCTTAATGTAGATGTCTAGTTAATTTAAGTAAACAAAATTAGATTCTTGTAACCAATATCAACGTTTTATGAAATGTACATAGAATATACTTTACGCACTCCGTCTGTGATTAGTATAGCACTTGAAACTTTAGCTAGTAAACAATTATAATGCAGCGAACTGTTGGAGAAAGGGTATCGCTACGTTAGAGTCTGATATCTTGTAAGGACTGTTCGCTGTTTAACTCACTTCATCATAAGGTGTTGTAATATTATAGCCCTGCAGCTAAACTGTCATAAACTGTTATAAACGTTATAAAACTACATATGGACAAGCTTTTATAGCTTACTTTTTGGCGTGCATTGAATCCCCACTGATAACCACCATTCACTAACACAACTATCCACCCGCTCGTATCTAAATACAAAAAACGGAACTGTTTCAATGTATTAACAAATGAAAAGATGTTGCGTGTTTAATAAAAACTAGTTGAAGTAATTTGTAGCCCGTAAAAAGATTATTAAATCCCTATTTCTATTGACCGTAACATGCTCCAGTTTACTTTCTTCTGAAATTGCGAATTGAATTAACAGTTATGCAAGAATGGTATCTACCTTCCATCAATGGTAGTTTCAATACAAGCAGGTCGACTCAGCTAACGATCTCGTTACTTTTTGTTTTATTTACAAGAACTGCTCCAATTATTCATAATAATTGTAACAAGTGATGGTCCTTTTTTTGAATTTACTATATATATAAGGAAAGGTGGAGTAGCAAAACATCATTCTATACCAGTTTATTACTAGCGAACATGTATAGATTTTTAGTGTTTGCAAGTGTTTTGGTTTTCGCGAATGCAAATATCAGTACCACTAACGAAGGGGTTACTTTTAGGGATGGACTTCAAGTATTAACTAAATTATTTCGACAATTTATAAATTCGCAACCGGAAGATTTTAAACTAACCGATGGCGTGCATTTTATTAGTACGTCAACATCAAACGATATAAATAGTAGATCAACCGATGACACGTCTTTGATGGGGGTTATTGAAAATTATATCCGAACGCATGAAGTTAGGATTAAATTTATAGAACTTATGCCCGATGGTCAGGATTTGGCGAGAGCTTTCAATAGTGACACGAGTGGAGCAAACTTGGATGTTGGTAATACAATTAACTTATTTACATTCGCACTATAACTAAATTTAATATTCATGTTTACTTATTTTATTATATGATGTTATTATGGTAACTTTAAATCATCAGTAACGGTAAACTTTTATCAGTTTACACTGTCAATCACACTAAAAGTTAATAATTATTTAAGATGAATAATGTTTTATAAGCTGTGGTTGAGTTGCTCGATTAACTTATAAAATTTTCATTCCGATTTGAATTACAACAATGGCAATTTACTATTACGATAATTATACACTATAACTAAATTTTTATTACTAAATTATTCACTTAAATAATCGTGTTTAAGAACCGAAAAAGATGTTTACAAAATAAAAATAAGAAACCTTAACTATATGATTATATTATTACGAAACTTTAAAACTAAACAATACTGCGTACTAAGCGTTAATAACTGCCATTTTCTATTGAAACATTATTGATTTTAGTTATATAGGACATAGTAAAAAAAAGTGTAGTTTACCATAGAGTTTAATATAGTAACGACTATAAGAGCGATGTTATCTATGCTTCAATCGTTTTAAAGGAATTACTCTATAATTGGCAAATATGGATAGTCCTTAATTTTTTTTGTAGCTTTATACATTTGTTACTACCATTCCTTACTGAAACCAGTAAAGAAGTTAGTTATGCTTTATGCCGCATTAAACACTTTCCCTAAATGATATTTGGTAATCCCGGCCGATTTGAAAAAATACACAAGCTCGATTTAATCCGATTAAATTTACAGATTTAATATGTTGTTTCAATTTTATATGAGCGAGTACAAAAAAAAATATTTGTCAATCCCAGCCTACCTTAAATTGAAAATCGACAAAAAATTAAATTACTTTACTGCCGATTTTAAGGTAGTTTAATGCGAATTAAAAAAATAGACTCATTAAACGTTAACCTTTTGTTGATCCTCAGTAGCTTACCTTATAATTAGCAAAACTGGAACTGTATGTGGACAGGCTGCATGTTTAACTGACGAGCGAATCGAATCACCAGTCGTGCCACATAAAGACGCTTTTGCACGATGTATACTATATAATTATTTTTTACTTCTAATATCAATTAGCTAATGATAATTTTTTTTTAAATTAGATTATAGATCTAGTTTGATTACACCTAGTTCGTGAGGTTGTTTGATACAATAGCTGTAGACAGATTTATAAACGCGGAACGTAAAATTACAAAATTGACAATTTATCTAATTTAAAAATAATCGAAACTATTTTTAATTAAGAATTGTAATTAAATCAATATTACTATAATTTTAATTATAAATAAGTTTGCTCATATTGCAATATAAAATAACCACAATTTTGTTCCAGCGCCACTTTAAAATGTGTTATTTTTGACCGCGAAAAATAATATAGTATGTTGTCAATGTAATTAATAATCTAAACGTTATTATAAAAACGACTGCCCCCTATCAATAGTCCCTACAGTAGTCCAGCACTGTTATTGTAGGCGACAAGTTTAAATCCCAGCATTTGCAAGATTTTTCTTACTCCTCACTTCTTGATAATCACTTATTAATAAAGTATTATAATTATCCGTCACTAAATGTGCATAAGATTGAATGAAACATTCGAGTTTTTCTTGATTGGGCCATATACATACATACATACATACACATAATATATATATATATATATATATATATATATATATATATATATATATATATATATATATATATATATATATATATATATATATATATATATATATATATATATATATATATAAATGAATTGACGTTTGTTAGTCTCACTAAAACTCGAGAAAGGCTGGACCGATTTGGCTAATTTTGGTATTGAAATATTTGTAGAAGCCTAAGGAAGGTTTAAAAGGTAAGAAAATATAAAGAAATTGCAAGGAAAATATTATAAAAATATCATATTATCTATACATTGTAAAAATAAATTAAAAAATGTTTTCTCTTTATAATTTCCCTTTTAACAAATTATTTATTTCAAGGCAGTACGAATATAATATATATATATATATATATATATATATATATATATATATATATATATATATATATATATATATATCGACGTTCCAGGTAAAACCTCCCATGTGTAAAATATAAAATTTTATAGAACGAAAAACATTATTATGATAGTATTTGCACATAGCGACCTTTACGTTATGTTTGTTGTACGCACCTGCTAGACATTACGTTTAGCTAAAACTACCCTAGTAAGGAAAAATTCTAACCTAATTGCAAAAAAATTAATAAACAAGTTACATAGGAGGTTTTGATTGCCTGAATGCAACGCATGGGAGGTGTTTCACGACAGTAATAAGAAAATGTAATTATTGAATTGTTTATTAAACTAATATGTTTTCTGAAGAAAAAGGTCAAAGTAATATTGGACACTTAATGATTAATTATAGAACAACGAAAATGTAATAACCATTTCCACTTATCAGCTTTAAATTTTAAATTGTCATAAAGAATGTGATCTTCTTCAATTACTCCTTTCAGTTCTTGGAGATGCTTGAGTTTTGATTCTGTAATAGGTAACGGATTGGTGTACTTGATTTTAAGAGTTTTAAACGGAACTGCCAATTTGCGTCTTTGAGACAATTTTTCTCATTCTTCAGTTTTACAGTAAATGTCCCCAATTGATTTGTATTGTAACCCCCGAATGTCCGTTACCGTAAGATCCCCAGTCTTTCGTTCTGGTCTCAAGGGTGACAAATTAGTACCTAATGCGTCATAATTAAAAAATTGGTAATCAAGCACTTTGACATTATGACGCTATTTTGGTCGAGCTACTCTCATTCTAGAAATGTAATCACAATGCGAATTTATAGGAGAATTGAAGTAATGTTCTAAAGTAGCATGGACGCTATCGTTTTCCATCATGGTGTTTCTAGAAACAGCTGCTCAATGATAAGGCTCTTGCCAAAACTTTATTACAGTTTTGGTATTTACATCCGTCTGATATTAGTGTCAATTTTTTTATTTTTCACTAGCATTTGATATAAAGTCGACTGCACAGGATGTAAATTCATCTGCGCAAATTCCACCGTTACCTTCGTGCCATACATAGAGTTACGTCAACATCTTTCAATGATTAGAGAGTAAGGTTGTGTACCTGAAGCTTATGATTATAGCATATTTTAGAAGCTAATACTTTTGGACACAAAAGCACACTTTCGAGGTCCATAGTACTAACTAAGTGGTCTACACCTTCACTTGCCTTGGCTAAATTTTTTGCTTCACGCGCGTCGTTTTTTCTTCTGATTATGTACTTGATACCCGTTTTCATGTATATCACCTACCTTATACCCACAACAAATATCACATTGATTCTTGCGGGGAAGATGAATTGCAATATTCTCTTTTTTCAACCTTTCGCTGAAATCAGTTCTCTGAGTATACCGAGTGCATATATAAGATGGAGCGAAAAGTAAATTCTACATACGTTTTCCTGTGCCTTTCCTACTATAATGGCTGGGTACTTTTGGGAGAAGCTCAAGCCAAGTTTTAATATTCGCAATAACTTCAATTTTCTTTCGTTTTGATAAATATAGCACAGTCTGCTTTGCACCAGCACTGACTTCGGCATTATCAACTTCTTCTTTTTCTAAAATGTCGGTTCTTCTTTTACGTATTCCTCATGAACTTACGAGGCCATTTACATACCCAATTTTTTTCAACCATGTGCCCATTTCCCAAAATCTGAAAAATGCATGTTGTCTATCGTTATCTGAGAATTTCGCACATAAAAAGCTTCTTTCGCTTTTTTGTATCTCATGTAAGATAAACCAGAAACTCTTTTAAAATTGCTATTCATCTTTCCTTTCTCACAGAAATAGAACGTTTTTTGCACAATTAAGCTTTTTCGTTTATTTACCATATCTGTTTCCAAGACAGTAGGATATGTTTAGTGGTTGCGAGGCCCAACTCGTCGGTAAGTATTTACTTACCAACGTCTTTTACTTACCAACGTAAAATTATGCCTATATACTATATTTCACAACAATAAGAACAAAAAATTTGAACATTTCTGTTTAAAACGTCACTTTTGACTTTTCGTTTATTTAGTAGAAATTAAATAATTTCAATTGTGGTAAATTTAATACAATCATGCAAAAAACAGTATGATCATCACGACCATTAAGGTTTGTACCGGTCTCCGGCCAAATTGGAAACATGGCCGTCGACCAGTAAACGTCCCTTACTGTTCTTGATACTCAATATACTATTGGCACTTCTACTACTGCTGCAGTTGTAAGTTAAGGGCGCTCTAGTTGTTTCTAAGGTTTTTTAGCCACATTACTTACACCTTCTTCAATTGATCCAATATCCAAACATGTTTCTGTTCTTTCCAAAGGTTCTGCACTAAACGATTGAGTAATATTATCTCCAACAGCCATATTACTTCAGGTTTGTACCGGTCTCCGCCCAAATTGGAAACATGGCCGTCGATCAGTAAACGTCCCTTACTGTTCTTGATACTCAATATACTATTGGCACTTCTACTACTGCTGCAGTTGTAAGTTAAGGGTGCTCTAGTTGTTTCTAAGGTTTTTTAGCCACATTACTTACACCTTCTTCAATTGATCCAATATCCAAACATGTTTCTGTTCTTTCCAAAGGTTCTGCACTAAACGATTGAGTAATATTATCTCCAACAGCCATATTAATTACTTCAAAAAGTTCATCGTCCGGTCAATAACAAATACGTGTTCTTTATCAGGTTCCAAATTATCAACCAAACTACTTTCTAAATGCAAAAGCGTGCCAATTCCTTCAAATAAATTTACAACGTTTAGATTCCCAGATGCTATATTTGGGAGACTTTGAGTTGTAGATAGTACATTCTCTATACTTTCAAACGTTTCTTGAACCGAAGTTTCTTGGTGCATAGTATGTGCAGCACTCGGGACTATGGGTTCTATAGAAAAATATATTATCTTTCTTATCTATAGATAGTTGATTGAGGTATTCACCTGGAAGCATTAAATGCGTTTTATGACAAAGCTTCTTCAACCATCTATCGTCCACGTGATGTCATTTTAGGACTAAAAGAAACAATCTTGTTTAAATTATGACGTTTTCTTTTGATACGAATGTAAATTGTTCTTCTTTTATAATTATTCTTGCAGCCTTTTGTAATAGTACATTTCTTTTAATGTTTATGCAACGTTTCGCGCCACAGCAGGTGGTATAAATATGCATAATTACATTTTATTTATACCAAATTCCCCTATAAGCAGGCGAAACGTTCTATAAACATAAAAAAAATCTACTATTATTGTCTAAAGGTTTTCAAGAATATTAAAAGAAAAATAAAATAAACAGTTTAAAATTGATAGTTAACAAAATAATTTATTTTTGTAATGATGTAATAGAAAGCATACAAGTTAATTAGATTTACTTGTAGATACTTACCTAACTGTTGACACTAAAAATAGCAGAATATACAACCAGGTATAATTTCTTGTAATTAAAACTAAATAGAAATTAACTATAATAACTTTGTACATAAAGTATTAGGTAAATACTGCCATGTGACAAGCACTGAGTTGGTTTACCATAAAATAACTGCTCAAAACCACCCATGTGAAAATCACATTACATAGGAGGTTTTAGACCAACAATCAAGAAAGTGCTGCCACATAGGTGATGTAAATATAACTAAATTTTAAATGGTCGGAACGTTTTTACTACATAGGAGGATTTTCTTGCTGTGAAATATGAAGCGCTGCATATAATGGCTTTAAAATATGCTTGAAAAAATAAAGGATCTTTATCGATTTCTAAGTGATTTGAATTTAAAGGTTCCACTGAACTTTGTGGTGATTTTTTTATTCATAAAAGATGAAAATTACAATAACAATTATTGATAATAGTAATAATAACAAACCTTAAATCAAATCCTGGAAGTGTCCACCACCCACCTCAGTATACTTTACTATGCATTCTCTTAAATGTCTCTCAATATTATACAAAGTATCCCTATTATTTTTAAATTCATTCGCGGCCACTTGTACTTTCTGCCGCGACTGCTCAGAACTAATTTCTGCAAAATACACCACATCCTTTAAGTGTGACCATACTGAGTAGTCGAGAAGGTTTAAATCTGGACTTCTCGGTGGCCAACTAAATTCACTTACACGGCTAATCCTGATCAGAAAAGAAGTAGCAATATCAGCGCCTAAAACAATATCAACAAAATACATTGAAACCTTTAAATGCAAATAACTCCGAAACCGATAAAGTTAGGCGACCTAAACAAGAGCATCTTTTTATGTAGGATTGAACATTGTGTCAGATCCAGAGCATAGCTCATCAGATAAAAAATATGTTTTGATTTACCTAAATAATACAGTGAAACTAGTACCCTCTAGGAGCAACGACAAAATAAGCTTCAAACTCGTAATTCTCCCCCCAAAAACTAAAAAGTGCCAATTTTCAGATTCATGCTATCAAAATTTTCTCAATTATTCAAAAATTCTGACCAGTACTCTTGGTCATCGAGCCAATCGAGTTTACCGTAACTTCATTGAAAGATGTACAGAAACATAGATTTTAGATAATATTCGGCTTAAATTCTGACCAACACCCGTTAACTATAGAATTTAAACCTTGATCATTGAGAGAATCTATACTACCGCGTCCTCAACAAAATTAGGGTATCAATATAGATTTTGGGTAGAATTCAACTCAAACTCTTAACAATAATGGGTCCCATAATTTGCATCTTGCGCATCGGGGCAATTATTGCTGACCAATATTCATGGATCATCGAATTTTGCTCTTTATTATCGAAAGAACCCATTTATTCGCAACTCTAACGAAATTTTTGCATAAATACATAACTTAACTCTTAGTCAATGAGGCAATCCGATTTACGGCAATTCCAACAAATTTGGTGTATAAAGCAATTCTGATTTTAGGCAGGATTCCTAAACAATACTCGTGAGGTCTATTTTGCCGCACTTCCGGGAAATATAATGTTCAAAAGTAGAATTAGGGCAACACTGTGGTCTTTCACTGCTTTATGAAAGCTGTTTAGCAGTAATTAAAATTGCTGATACAAGTAATCCTTTTTTTTTTGTGATTGTGGACCTGAACAGGCTAAATTTGGCCTATCGTGCTAAAGCACTCAGGAACACTTAGGAGGGTGGATAGAGGGATAATAAATTGCCAATAGATGCCTATGAACAGCTACCTTAAATTTTCTCATATCGTAAGTGAGAAGGAAACAGGAACTAGGGAGATCATTCCAAAGTTTAGAAGCCGTGTAGAAAAATGTGGATTGCGCCCGTTTGGTACGACAAGTGGAGATTTGTACTGCATACTGATGATGTGAATGAGCGAACCGAGTGTTTCTGGCAAAGATAGCCCGAGATGGTATCAAAGAATATAATTCAGCAGCACAATAGCCGTTGTAATAACGATAATACAAAGAAAGAACTGAAACCATCCTTCTATGCTCAAGGGACTGTATGTGAGAAGTTAAGGACGCGTCATTTATAAGCTTAATTGCTCTTTTTTGAATACGATCAACGATATCGAGAGCATATTGGGGAGCACTAACCCAGACGTGAGAATTATATTCCAGACGAGGCCGAATTTTGGCCTTATACAGCAGAAGGAGTTGTCGAGAGGTAAAGTACTCCTTAGTCTGTACAAAAAGCCTGTTTTACGAGCAACTGTTTTGGTAGCTGACAGAAGATGGTCAACCCATGAGAGATTTGATGATACAGTCATACCCAACAGAGTAATAGAGTCTGAAAACTTAAGAACTGAGCCATTCATACTTACAACAGGAAATGATCGATCTTTTTTGGCGGACACAAGGCAACACAGAGTTTTGTTAGCATTAAATTTACCTAGTTTAATGTTTCCCCATTCGAGAATACGTTGAATGTCTTTGTTGATTGAATTTTCCATTTCAGCTTTAATTTCTTGATTTGACATAGAATTTGGATTATCACTGTGAGTAGATTGAGATGAACTACAGTGAAGGGTGCTATCATCAGAAAAACAATGGATGGGGTTAGTTGTTGAAGGAATAAGGTCATTTATGTACAGCAGAAAAAGTGTAGGCGCTACAACGGATCCCTGTGGTACGCCCGCATTAATGCTAACGTCTTTTGAAAAAAAACCATCAACTACGACAAGTATTCGTCTTTTATAAAGGAAACTAGAAACCCAGTTGATGAGCGTATCATTTAACTCAAACGAGGTGAGTTTGGCAAGTAAACACTTATTCCAAACTTGGTCAAATGCCTTTGAAATATCTAAAGCGACTACAACTGTTTCACCGGACTGCTCTACTGTATTGTTCCAAACTTGAGTTACGTATGAAAGAAGATCACCTGTTGAACGACTTTGCCTGAACCCATATTGGTGGTTTCTAAAGAGTTTTTGGGAATAGGTTGAACATTTGCTAACTTCCTTGATGAAGGGAATTTCCCGGAAGACATAGAGATCGTACAGAGCTTAGATAGGACTGGCACTAGTTCGGGGGAACATTTCTTTAAGACAATAACTGGGATACCGTTTGGGCCAGTCGCCTTATTGAGATCAAGCCTACTGATGATCGATTCCAAGAGCTTGTACTGAAAATAAATTGTTTTCATAGCGTATAAAGAAGAGTTGACTAGGGGCACATCTTTTCCAGAATCATTGAGACACGAGTTTGATGCAAACAAATCCACAAAAACATTGGCTTTATCTACAGAATCAACAACTTTTTAGTTTTAGTGATTTCACTTTTGCAGATATTTCTAGCACCAACGTATTCTACATGACTGTCGACCAATTTATTAGATTTCCATTTAATGTAATATTTATTTTTTAAAGATATTGCATCAGCACAAGCCTTATTGAACCAGGGTTGGGAACGTGAATGAATTATACGGTACTGTTTTTTGGGAATGTATAATTCCATTCCGATGAGGATGACTTCAGATACTGACAGAGCGATATCCGAAGAAGAGGACGACTTAAAACAATATTCACGCCATGGAAATGTTGCAAAGAAATTCCGTGAATCACTCCATCAAGATTTATTTTATTTTGTTGCATATTTGCGATTGTGGAAGTGAAATTTACAGCTTGTAAATTTGATGAGAAATTCCATTTAAATGTAAACTGAAAATAGCTACTACTCCTGCTAAAATTATAGTGCCAGAATTTGCACAACTAAATAGAGTACATCGTACATAGATATCTGCAGTTTTCCATAACTGTGTATAACGTGCACGCAGCTCAAAGCCTTACGCTTAATTTGTTTTACTTGCATTTTTAGAGAAATTTTTACTAAATAGTCGATGTTTGTACTAATGGAAAGAATTATGTTTTACTTTGCAGAAGCGACGTAATAGTAAATTAGAGTTGGACATCCGCTGATTTTCTGACAAAATCGGAGGTATAATTTGATTTTCTGACGAAGTACGAGAAGATATTGTTTTGGTCTTTCTAGCTTAATATGTTGCAAACGTATTGCAAAAACATTTTGATATCTTCAACTGTTTAGATGCAATTACAGAGTCGGATGGGCGGATGAATAAATAAAAAATTCTCTGAAAATACGTGGGGCCGCAACCTTTCTTCATTCCAGGGCCGCGACTGGTTGAATAAGACAGTCCGTCACTGGCCTTTGCCAATGATCAATATGATTATGTACTTGCACAAGGTAGTTAATCAAATAAAAAAATATACAATGTTAGTAAGCTTAAATTGTTAAGTTTTACAATGGACAACAGGATATGGCACTCAGTTTTTCAAATCAATTCTAATGGACGTTTGTTAGTGGAAACATACATAACCGATATACTTCATTTCTTCTACTTAAATTACGCTTACTTACTTCAAACTAATGTACATTTTACCCTGTATACTATACACTAAGTCCACATTTCGATGCTCAACATTGGTATATCGGTCATTAGAAGAGAGCAACGGTCAAATGGTGAATTCGGGTCGCAACAAATTCATCGAGATTGTGATATTTGGAAAAAACTAAAATTTACCAATTTCAATTTTCTTCAATAACGTTTTAAGCAAACGCTTTTAAACTTACACATTGTTGAGACGTTTTTTTACGACAAATTCGTCGCTGTTAACCGAAAACCCCGATTTTCATTTGTTCCCAAATTATCAGCGCTATCGTTTGTTTTCCCAAGGGTGGTCATTTTTAATTCTTGATTAGATTGCCCTGGAGAAGAGCTTTTCAATGAGAGATGTGAATAAAAATAAATTAAACTCCAATTCGAAATAAAAGTTCAAATTCAATTAAGCAAACTGTTCAAAGTGACCATCATTCTGCTCCAAACACCTATAGCACCATAGTTACGTAATGTGTTCCCATTTAGTGATCGTAACACGTCTAGCACCCCTTGTTCCAAAATTTCCCGTACCTCTGGTAATTTGAAATTGAATACTTCGTTTTATTGGAACCTTACAGATGAAAGTCAAGGGCGGTGACGTCTGGTGATCTCACAGGCCATTGTACTGGTCCCTTAATTAAAATAAGTTTAGCTCATTTGCTTGAACCTGAAAGATGAAAACACAAATAAACAATATTTATGAGGGTAAGGTTATATAGTTAATATGTCATTTTATCTACCATAAGTGTACATTGAATATTTTTTTTGTGTAGGTACTCACATAAATAATAATCAATGTACCTTGACTAATTTATTATATTAACGCGAGCTAAATACACGTTTTCTAGATTTTACACCAATTTTGACACATAACTTGCTGGTCTTAAAATGTAGTAAAGTTCTAATACAATTCATAAATTTCAGACAAGCTTATAGAATGAATGGTTAGAGGGCAGCACTAAACGGTTGCTTTGTTGACCCCATTTCTTTACTTAATTATTATTTTCTACTGCTTTACATATTTATGGATTGTAAAATTTTACACATTTTTAATTATCTAAAAACTTTTAATCTAATCATATTCGTTGTTTTATGTATAATTAAGTGTTAATTACAAATGACGAAATAACAATTATCAAAAGCTTAAATTAAAAGGTAGTTAACATTATGGTACTATTTTAAGTGTGCCTAATAAATGTGTACCTTAATTAGTAAAATTTATATTTAATGATTTTCTACTCAATAATTTTCAGTGGAATTAATTTCTAAAAGTGACTAATTTGTATTTATTTTGATTTATTAGATAATTAGCATTGTATGAGTAAAACAGCTTTTAAATTTGTGTTTATAAGGTTTAATAATTTTTTTAGTAAAGCGTTACACGTATATGAAATTTGTAATCAAACCATTAATAAGAATCACCCTAACGCGTTTAATTCCAAGCCTCCTAATATGCACAATTAAATTAAAAACTATTTATTTAAGGTACCGGAAGAGGAAAAAATAAAGGAGGAGGTGGTGGAGGCATACTAATGCTAGGTGGAATGATGGGGTCTATGATGGGTGCCCTTGGATTGGGTGGTGTAGGATTATTAGCCATGAAGGCATTAGCTGTATCTGCTATGGCTTTAATGTTAGCCGCTATTATTGGAGTTAAAGCACTCGCAAGTGGCGGAGGGCACGATGACCACCGAGTTATTCACGCTGGTGGTGGTCATGACCACAGAAGGAAAAGGGAAGCTGCGAAATTAGCATTTAATTCATGGTATCCACATCTACAAACCTAGTGAATAACAAATTGTTAGTTAATTAATTTAATTTTCCTACCCTGTTTTACATGTCTTAACTATCAAAATTCCTTACTTCAATTATTTAATTATTTAAAATTTGTAAATTAATGTATAAATACAAATATAAAAAAAGATTAATGTAATTATTCAGAGGACCAAAAAACCGGTTGACATACTACAAGTGTTAACTTCATTCTAGACTGTGAAGAAATCTATAGAAAGCTATTTCAAGATCAAGTTTACTGTGAATGGCCGTAACCTAGAAATACACTGGCACAGATTCACAAGACTGGTTTTAAGGAATGAGGAAATCGTGAAAGGCAATTAATAAAGTAATGTTAGCTCGTGTGTACCTAAAAGAATGATCAAGTGTTTGATACGCATGACGAAGCAATGTAATTAAACTGTGAAAGGTAAAATTGAGCATCAAGGATATATGTTTTTATAAAAAGAAAGTGTTGTGCCAAATTAAATTCGGAGCAAGAGGACAGTTGGCTTATGCATGTAAATTAATGAAAAAATGAAATATCATTTAATCTACCCCTTGACCATATTTTTTTATTAATTAGATATTTCATGAATTGTACGTTCACATTTAAACCAGAAAATTAATTAAATGCAAATATTTTGAGCTATTAAGTAATTAACTCAATAAAAGTAAGTAATATTTATTAAGGAAAACATCTGTTACATTAAAGCAGTCATTAAACCAAACCCCTTGCATATCAACCCTATTCTAAAGGCAAAGTCTTTCTGAGTGAATTTCAAGTCAAGTTACTTCTTTATAAAGATATCATAAAGACCTAATAACCTACATATAGAGAACGGAAATTACTAACAGGTGCATAAGAAAGTTTTTAGGTCTTCCAAAATTATTGAATGTTTTATGAAGGAGTATTTAATAAATGTTCTAATTTTCACCATTTGCAACCAGTCTAATCCTATTTTGTAGGTAAATAATGTATTTGTTGTTTTAAATAGTACTGTAGGCGCTTTACCTATGTACCTATGCCTTAAATATTATGGCAATTAAAATATTTATAGCTAATTAATGTGATTATTACAGGTCAAGTTTTACTTTCCTTAATAATTGCCACAAACATATGTTTACTAAAACCTATATTCGATTGCCAATTGTACAAAGACTGGTCTGTAGGAAATTGTATTTTGAATGCCTAATATAAAATAATTTAAAAGACAATATAAATATAAAGTAACATGGTAAAAGAGCTTTTACTAAATCAATGCAAAGTACGTAACCATTTAAGAAGGCTGCAATATGATCGGTATACCGCGTGCTTTAAATTAATCTTACCCAAAGAATATTTGAATTATTATCTCAAAATTTCAAATTTAACGAGTACATTAACAGAATGAAGCATACAGGATCGGTAAGTAACTTATGACAGGTCGAGAAAAAAATTCAAGAACGATGTACTTCAAGATCGAATGCAAACGCTATCGAAATAGTTAAAAAAATTAAATTTGGTGTTTGTTTAATTATATTATTTGATATCTGCATGCTTAAAATATCTAGCATAAATTGTGAAATTATTTGCATGCTTAACCATACGTTTTAACATTATTGGATTCCTTTGTAACAAAATAATGCCTGCAAGCTTTCTAGTTATTATCCCCATCTCCCTCTCTCCTCCCCTCCCTCCCCTCCCCCTCCCTCCACTCCCCTCCCCTTCCCTCTCCTCTCCCTCCCTCTCCCTTCCTCTCCTCTCCTCTCCCTCTCCCTCTCCTCTCCTCTCCTCTTCCTCTCCTCTCCTCTCTCCTCTCCTCTCCTCTCCCTCTCCCTCTCCCTCTCCTCTCCCTCTCCCTCTCCTCTCCTCTCCCTCTCCTCTCTCTCCTCTCCCTCTCCCTCTCCTCTCCTCTCCTCTCCTCTCCCTCTCCCTCTCCCTCTCCCTCTCCCTCTCCCTCTCCCTCTCCCTCTCCTCTCCTCTCCCTCTCTCTCCCTCTCCTCTCCCTCTCCCTCTCCTCTCTCCTCTCCCTCTCCTCTCCCTCTCCCTCTCCTCTCCTCTCCTCTCCCTCTCTCTCTCTCCCTCTCTCTCCCTCTCCCTCTCCCTCTCCCTCTCCTCTCTCTTCTCTCCCTCTCCCCCACCCCTGCTGTATTACTTATTAAAATTCTCCTTACTGAATCAATCCCAATTCGTTAGAAGCTTCCCGAATTGAACATTCACCATGTATTCTATTTTTGTAATGAATAAATCCTAAAAGAGGAATGGAGAATGGTAACGAATTTTTTTCACAATTTTCTATGCTTATAGCACTAACCCAAAACGTTGAATCCATTTACACCTCCTGGTCGAGTAATACGTTTGCGTCAGAAATGTTTTTTAGGAAAGGTTCCATTTTCTCGTAAGTTTATTTCCACTTTATTAAATAACCTCATGCTAGCTATTCTCCGATCTGGGTACACTTCAGCATAACTATTTCTTGCAACAAGAGGATTTCTGTTTTTTCTTCATTTTAAAAATACATAATTCTAAGATAATTAGCCACTTATTATAAACAACTGTCAAATACTATCAAACAGCGCTAGTAGCATAGGCCACTATGTTTTTTTATTCAGTTTTATAAAAATAAAACACACTAGAGATTCACTTTTTTGTTAAAGATAGACAGTGCATTGAATTTTACATAGAATCAAGGTTATTATTTGAACAATTATAAATAAATTTGAAAATAGTATAATTTAAGGAAGCAGTTAGAAATAACAAATTATGCACAATCACAGTGAATAGGGAACTGATCCTCCGTATTTTGGATTAGTAAATAATGCAATATCAGATACATTTTTACCATTGAGTTCAATTTATCAGTCAACGTTTTTACCTAATAAGTAATAAACTTATTGCTTCAGGGTATCAATAAAAGTATTAGACTAAATTGATAAAATATCGGAGGCGAACAATTCGACGGAGTTCGTGGGATTAAGTAATAATTATTGTTATAAATCTTATTTAAGTAGATGTGAGCTGTGCATTAAAAACAATGGAGGTCAATTGATATTAGTCTATAATTCAGTTGTTTCTACAAATTTAAAATAACATTTTCTCACAGCTTTTATTGATGATGGTTATTTGTTAAACAAAACGTCGTAAAATGGTAAATTGTGCTACATAGTTGTATTAGGTTTTACAAGTTCTATAAAAAAATTAATAAAGATACAGGTCCGTGTTTGAAAAAAAAGTTGATGAGGTCTTCAAAGACAGGAAACGTCGTACAGTGAATCTATCTTCTTCTTGAGATACCTAATGTTGAATCAACTAAAATTTTCCTGTATCATTTATTACTGGCAAAAATCGAAAATTGAACTTTTTGGGTTTTCCTGGTATAATTCTTATTCTGAACAACATTGAAAGCATGTTTCAATACAAGTGGATTGGTTTCCTAAAACTGCAACTTTTTCGTTATTTAACCTATCTCGTATCTCTTACGGTTTCAGAAATCACAATGTTGGTACCATTTAAAATAGTTTATCTCGAATACCGAAAAAATTTCTTGTAAAATAGAAAACGCCAGATATCTCTTTTTCTAGATAAAATTTATGTACCTTAAAGTCCGCAGTGCGTGAACGATTATTACCATTCATGCGATGGGAAAAATATACAAAATGATTGAATTAATGAATTGTGAAAAATTATTGTTACTTTATCAGAATGAATTATAGGGTATACCGTATAAATTTTACTAACATTCTATAACCCATCAGCTCTACTATTATGACTAAGGAAGATTTCAGGATGTCACTAAAATAAATATGCTTCACAACGGAGGTTTAGGTTTCCTTAGTATGACCTCATTAAACTTTTACAATTAAAAATTAAATTTATCCTTAACAGAAGCAAGCTGAATATCTGTTTTTAATTTATACATCAAAATATGTCTCAAAGTATACTCATGGATAAGTGGTTTTTGGAAACCTAAACTATTAACTCATTTAAGATGCAAAATGTTTAAGTGCACAAAACTAAAAATCAAAATAAAAATAAGCGCTAGTTTACTCCTTGAAAGTATAAAATTACCTTAAAAGCTTTTCAGTAAAACTTATTATTATAATGTATGGCGTTTTCTGGATTTAAAATATAAAAAGAGCAGACGATTTAATAAATCATAACTTCAAAAACGTTATTCAATTACTGTATTTTACACAACAAAGATGTTTACCTAAAACTAAATTGGAAATAAGTAAATAAAAACAAATATTTTGAACATTTACATTTTAGTCTCAATTTGAATATTTGCCTTTTATGTATTTTCCGCTACATTAGTACCTGTTTTTTGCATCATAAATCTCTGAAAGGATTTCTAGCACTTTGCTCTTTGAATATGAACAATTTAAGGTTTTTCAAATTGGGTTATCTTTGTTACTGCCGAACAGGGACAACGTAAAGAATTCAAAATATAGAGGGTCTAACATAACAATTTGCCATTCTTTAAGAGGTGATATAGGTTAATTCATGTAGAACATTTCTCAATTGAATTATTCACGATTTATGTGAACAACAATTTGTAATGCTTATAATAGAGAGTACGTTACAGAGATTATGACTTCTATAGCTGCAAATGCTGATGATGTCCACCGCTCTGCACAAGGCCAAATTAACACTCCTATCATGTTACTTTCTGGTGGTTGTGGTCAATATTATACATTTCTTGTGTAATGACCTTTACATCTTCCACTGCTTGGAAGCGCGGGGCGTAAGTTCATCTTTTAAGTAACCACAAGAGCAAGTGAATATATGGTTATCTAATATGCGTTTCGTGATTTCATACGCAATTTATGATAATTGACAAGGGTCTTTTGGACAATGAATTCCCGAAACCAACGGCAATAACATGCTCGTTTATACACATGTGCTTTCCTCAACTGATGGACATATTGTAACGGTCGTAAACGATAAGCACATTTACGATACCTTCTATGATTACGTATCATTACAAAGTTAGTCAAAATATTGGTTCTATTGTGCTTACCTTAATCATTTGCTGTTTCTAATTATTGTATCAGTACAAAGAATTGTAATAATAGTTAGTGAATAATGGTCTGTCTAGAACAAACAAATTAAGTTAATGCTTCTAATTTCCTATACATAATTGAAAGGTTCTTATAAGATATAGAACATGAATAGATATTAATTATAGATTGCAGTTGTTGATTTTGGAAACATTTATACATTAGATCTATTTTCTTGTGAAGCAACTTTTATAATAATAATCATTAGCTTTACCGTATGAAGTACATGCTTGCAGATATACACCTTTCAACTCTATCACTTCAACGATACAATTGATGTACACTTTAATTCTTGTTGTAATGCTATTACATTAAATTACAAAACTATACTTATAATATAAATGTAAACTTATCTTGTTTGGTGATTTTTAATGGTGTACAATTTAAAATGTCATACAATCTAAACGTTTCTGATAAATCTTACTTCTCAGTAGTAATGTTTAGTTAAAAATATGTTAATTAGTTTTATCCGTATGATAATACAATTTTGCCAATTTAAAACTCAAACTTAATAAGCCTCCAGTATTAAAACATCTTACTTTCGATGTCGCAACGATACTTTTGTCGTATTTGTTTAAATCAACATTAACTTTCTCAAAAAACGTTTCTTTTGAACAATGTTTGTTCACAAAAACCGCTATTGTTGTTTTTAAATTTAAGCCAATTTTTTAACATAAGCTAAACTGGATTTTATTTCATACGCATTCTCAATTTTAAGAATTTAATAAAATTTAACGTTACGTGTTCTTCTTCAGTACATCTCGTATATTAATGACGAATTGTTTGTTTTCCATTTCTGGAAAATCTAATAAAGTTTGACGCTGTATTTATTATTCAACTGCCGCCATTTTTTAAAGACAGATTTTAAAGTAAACCAAATTTTAAGCTTTGTGTTCTTTATGAACAGAAAATGTAATAATAGTGACACCAATTTCATTTCTCTTTAAAATAATCGACTTATTTAAACTAATTCAGAATTCTTTATCAATTTTTCGATTTATTAATGGTTGTGTATTAAACCTTACTCAAAGAATATATGATAATATAGATATTGAGTTGTTTTATTTATACTATATTCTACATAAATGGTATAATATATTATTAATCTTATTAGTTACAGTATTGCATATTTATTTGGATTCTTTTGTAAATGTACACTAAAACGTCATTCTACTTGTATACAATGAATTTCTAAATGTAAATTAATACCTATACTTAATCGAATATTCATATTATGAATGGTTTTATAAATTTTATTATAAAACTTCATTCTTCATAAATTTTAAATGTAATGTTAAACAGTGTTGAGAACCACTGGCATTTATTATCCATTGAATTTCTATTTACCTAATCTGATTCTTATTGCCTTGTCATTATGTGTGAAAGTTCAAACGCTTTTGTTCGGCAGAAATAGAGGCATTATTCATAATATATCCATCTTTCTTTGTACGTACAATAAGTACGAGACAGCAAAGCATTGGGTTTCAAGCACAATAGAACCATATATTGACAATCCTCCTTGTTAATCCGATACCCGTTCAGTTCTACCGGACAGGCTATACCTTCTATGTTTTAGTCTCCCTTTCAGCCTCGAAAATATTAGCGTTCTTGTGTACTCTTTTCATTTTTACATTTTCCTAATTTTATCAGGCTACAGGGCACATTGTAATAATAGTTGTGGAAAAGGTCGTTAGAAAAACACAAATTAAGTTAATGCTTCTAATTTCCTATACAAAATTGTAGGTTCTTATAATATACAATAAAAGAACATGAATGATATTAATTATGGGTTGAGTTGGGTTGATTTTGGAAAACATTTATCATTAAAGATCTCTTTTTCTTTGGCCTTTTTTTTTGCGAATTCCCTCCAGCTTTGATGGTCTGCCTGCTTGGATAACTCGTACGCCTGCTTTCAAACCTCTATCACTTCAACGATCAATTGATGTCGGCTGTACTTTAATTCTTGTTGATGCTTTACGTGGCTTAAAACAATAACTATACATAATAAAATACTTATCTTTTTGGGATTTTTAATGGTGTACTTTAAATTATACAATCTAAACGTTTCGATAACACTTACTTCGTCAGTAGTAATGTTTGTTAAAAATTGTTAAAGATGTAATAAACAATTTTGTCAAATTTGAAAAATTCAAACATAAACATAAGCCTGCTATTAATATAACAGTTTGAGAAACGTATAAACCAACTATAAAATTGTAGTAAAGAATAACTAGGTCATTAAAATTAAATATTCTTAAACTGCCTCAAAGATGACAAACCAGAACACTCTCTACGATGAAAGCTAACAATGAAATTTGCCAGCCAAAAAACACATTTAACAAAATTTAATCGAGTTATGATGTAAGTGTAAAGTCGTGAAAAACTTCAATTTTAAAATGATAGAAGCATTCACAAATCCAAACATTACATCAAAAAAATAACCCAGTTAAATCTAACAAAGAGATATCTTTATCAATAATTGGAAGTGTTATTAACAATGAAAAGCACAATGCAGAACGTTCTTTGTAATTTTTAATTTCAATTTAATTCCAACTACTTATGTCAAATTATAGTGCTGTGGAAATTTAACATATAATTGGTAAAGCATTTGCTTCAAGGTCTAGGAAAAACACAGCAAAAAACCTAGACATACCAAAAGTTGAAAACAAATTAAAATCAAGGAGTATCATTATGATCTTTTTTAATTATAAGATGCCAAAACCTATTTAAACGGAGATTTTCTTCTTGTCTATTAAAATTATTCGGGTGTTTATATATTTCAATAGCTTCACGTTGCAAACGAACATAATAATGGGTTTGTCTTGACAATATTTTCATATTGTCAAATTGAATGTAATGATTTAGATTATTCAGGGCATGGTCAGCCACAGCAGACCTCTCTGGTTGACCCAATCTACAAAATCTCATATGTTCTTTGCGTCTTGTATCAAAGCTACGTTTTGTGGTCCTGATGTATACTTTTCCACATGAACAAGATAACTTATACACTCCGGAAGATGATAAAGGGTTTGACACATCTTTAGGTGATCTTAAATGTTCTTTAATTTTTCTTGTAGGTTTAAAAATAGTCCATGCCATATTTGATTAGGATTTTTTCAATCCTATTTGTAACATTAGCTATAAAAGGAAGAAAAGCAGTACCAACATTAATTAATTACTACTGACGAAGATAACTGTAAGTGTTATCGAAACGTTTAGATTGTATAATTTAAAGTACACCATTAAAAAATCCCAAAAAAGATAAGTATTTTATTATGAGTGTTAATGGTGTAAGTTTACATTTTCAAATAACTATACATATTTAGAAACGGTTCCGTATTATCAACGTTATACATCACTTTATTAATTTGGGACAGTTTTGTCAACATACATTTTGAACTGCTTTTTTCGGCAACGGCAAAAGTTCTTTTGAAGTTTTCTTTAAATTTCAGCAGTTCTGATTGGTATTCTTCAAGATATTCGCTAGCATCTTTTTGGTTAGGTTCGGCGACGTCTTGTGGTTCACTAGCATTTTCATTTTCATTCCTCATTGGCCGATTGAATTTTGCCCACAAGTTACCGTTACTTTCTGTGGATGATATTGCAACATTAATATTTTTATCCATATCCTCAAAAAAGTGTTATCAACAGTGTTTCCTAGAGCCAGATTTTCTAATTCTACACGATCTTGATACGAGAGTTGTAATGTGTGAAATAAGTGAATTCCACTATTGTATACAGCATATAAGTGTTTACAAAATTTGCCTCCAGATCCACAGGGAAAATCACATTGTTCTATGTCTGTATAAACTGTGTACAAAACATTGGGATCTGCTGAAGATGTAACGGAATATTCCATTTCGGAAATCTGTTTTACTTTTAAATGTACCGCTTTGTGAAAAAAGTTTTTAAAATAAATTTGTATCTTGATATCTCTAAAATTGGCACGGTTTATTAATTTTTCTTCGTAAAACTGCTCTAAAAAAGAAGTAATGAAGTCAAGTAAAGAGACCGAGTTAAACGCCTTGCATCTTTGAACAACAATGTCCTTAAGTATTCGGATTGATGATTCAACAATATTGTTCGTGTCATGGCCTCTTGTCTGTAAGTTTATACGAAAACAATAACACCACTCAGATATTATTTCCCAGGACTCCTTAAAATAGGATAAAAAATTGTAATATTTTTGCGCTACTGAATCATTGTATAATTAATTCCTCTTCAAGTAAATGACCATCAATTTCACATTGAGCATACAGAATATTACGAAAAAGTAGTATTAATGGTTTTCTATCTTCGCTTTTAATTTCATGTTTGTGGTCCCAAAGCCATCGCCTAATAGCTTGTAGTGCGTGGAAACTAAGCAATAGCCCATCGGATTGAGGAAATACTGTTTTCAGAGCATTTCGTTCTGCTGTGCTGTCATCTGTCATAAAAACTGCTGGGTATCCTTTACCGAAAAAACCCTCATGTTTTTAAATTTTGGGAAAACCAATTCCTTATTTTTTTTGTTTTTTTTGTAATCAATTGCGCAGCCGAGTGGAACGCCATCAGCTTTTCCGGAGGTAAAAAAAATGTAACCCATTTTCCCCCTTTATCACAAGATGCACTCAAGTCTAAAAACACCACATCTCTTGAAAAATGCAGTTTATGAGCCCTAAGCATCAGCGGTGTTATTACGACGCAGCAAAATGGATTTTCACTTAAAAGAATTCACGTGCCATCCTTATTAAGTAACGGTTGCTTTTCTTGTAATTTTTTTAAACATGCTGATGTTAGTCCTGTCTCCATAGTTTAGTTTTCTGCAACAAATAATTGAATTTTGTATTGTTTAAATAAATATAAAAAGTTCCCTTTATACCTACCTCCATTCTGTATACAAATAATAGATTGCACAATCCACTGGATTAATCTGCGCATTAGCAAGTACTTGACATATATTTTCTGATGGGGTGACAGCCATCAAGGTAGACGTATGAAACTCATTTGCTTCACTAGGTGAAAGTGAAATTTTTCTCTTGTATCCTTACTAATTCGTAAAATGCTATAAAGCTTCTGAAACGGAAACTCTGTGATTATGTACAAAATTAATCTGAAAAATCGAATGTACCTGCATCACATACCTACTTATGAAACTTACATAAATAATAAAAAATAATTATGTTTGAAAACTAAACAAATTCGGTTTTTACAAGCTATCAGGTACGTATGATGATGGACATTTGTAGTGTACGTATTATTTACGTAACCAAAACCGCGTACATTGTACAGGGTGGGCACTTTATTAGGGGCCAATGCATTTTCTCAGAAACTAGTGACTTTAGAAAAAAATGTTAATACAAAAGTTTCTTGGTTTTAAAGAAACTTTTTAGTTATTTGAGTGTTAATAATACAAGGCGTCCGAAAATTGCAGCACCGACTTTAACACCAGCATTTTTCAAGTGGAATACCCTATATATATATAATTATATTTTTGAATACATTATCTGTTTTGGAGTATTTTCTTAACACTTCCCTATACTTATCTTCAACTGTTTTGAATAAACAACTTATTTTGATTTTTTTGCCCAAAAATGTCAGTTATTATAATGCTAATGTTTCGTGACGTTTCATGGCTACCTACTTAAAATATAACCGAAACAATCCCATTGTTCTAGAAACCTGCTTTTATTTCGAAAACCTTTCGATTTAGGGATGGATAAGAACATGGCGTATCATTTGAAAAGGAATTTGATTGTTTTTCAGAATATTAGAGAATATATACGGTGTTCCATTTGACAAAATTGATTTATGCCTATATTTACTAGTAGATAACATTACAGTAGTTTGCGACCACCCTGTAACATTATAGGCGAATCTGTCAAGGTAGCTGATTTTTACAAGATGCTTTTCAACTACCATGAAAATTTCAAGAGTCTGTCTGTTCTATTTTCGAACCAAAAAATTCAAAATAAATTATTTATTCTAAAACAGTTGAAGATAGGTATACGGAAGTGTTAAGACAAAATACTACAAAACAGATAAGGAATCCAAAAATATAAATATATATGTAGGATAAAAGTCGGTGCAACATTTTTCGGATACCTTGTATTATTACCACTCAAATAATTAAAAGGTTTCTTTAAAAGCAAGACACTTTAGTGTTAACTTTTTTTTTCTAAAGACAATAGTTTCTGATAAAAGGTACTGACCCCTAATAAAGTGCCCACCCTGTACATACATTTAAAAAAAATGGACGTGCGGACATAAATATGACATAAAAATTACGTAAACCAAGACATGCAGCATCTCATGTCAATATGTCAACGAAAATGGAACACCCTGTACTTACTTGTATTATTACATTCAGACCATTTTTCAGGTGTCATTCTCTGTATCTTGTGTCTTTATTGTCTTTCTTTATTTTAATAAAATTTTTTCACTGCATGACTTGTTTCTGTCTCTGTCACTTTCGAAACACCTTTTTTTATTTTTTTGATGGTGTTGGCAAACCCAGTCTTTCCGAAAATCCATTACCTATCCATTTCTGGATAGGTATACTCAACTATCGAATTTGTAAAAGTAGCTGCTCACAAGTTCTCGATCCATTTCTTGCAGTGTTCTTCGAAGGGATGTTCGATTCGGATTTTCAAAATAACTTTTGAATTATCATATTCAATAAATGTGATGCGCTCATCAAAGCTTTTTGCAGCGTTTATTATCGTCAAAATCTTCTGACATTGTCGCTACGCACTAACACATTTACCACAACTTCTTGATTGATAACCTACACGGTGGCTAAATCACTAACGGTGGAGGGCACAGATAAATTCAACAACAATAACATAACCTATATGGAATCTGTGTGTGTTTGTTGGCGAACTGCTTTAAGTATCGTACTTACTTCACAACAAAAATACATTTCGCTGTACCCCGGAACACAATGTAGTTTTTGAAATGCTCACGGGACACAGCGATATACCTAAAGTGATCGCGCTGCTCATATAGGGCATTGGAGTGCACTTTGTCGCACAATAATTACTAACTGGTAGACGCGACCAATCGCGACACATAGGAGGTGTCGTAAATGAGCTAACGGTAAGCGCTACAAGTGAATTTGTTAAAGGTTTATTTGCCATGATCCGGCGTGTCACGGAGGTTCCTCTGTCCGATAGATTTAATATGAAAATTTGGGTTGCCAGGCACCAGAAACCTTAAAATTTTAACCTTGGCAGTACGTATCAATCATTCCGTAGGTCGTACCAATATTACTATAAAATCTCAGCATAACCCACTAAACTTAACATAAATAATAAAATGAGCTTTAAGAAAAATTAGATTTAGTACCAAAGAGTAAAAAGATTTATTCAACATAGAATCGTACTGAATAATTTTCAATAAACAACATAAATTTTAACACATATGAATAATAGGGATACGTAAATTTCGTCCCCGGGTATTTCGTGCCCGGGCATTTCGTCCCCCGGACATTTAGTCCCCGAGACAATTTCAGTCTGGCAATGATTTCGACTCTGTAGATAGAAATACAATGGGACAACCCACCTACACGGTTCCTTGAATTGGATACATTGGTAAGTGATTTTCATGCTGATTGTGACAAGTCTTATTATATTTAATTGAAATTGACACAAATTTTACAAAACCTATTCTTTTTATGGAACCGCTATTGTATTCTAACATGTTAGAATGTAACATATGTTAATGTAACCTTTCACCATTAACACTCATAATAAAATACTTATCTTTTTTGGGATTTTTAATGGTGTATTTAAATTATACAATCTAAACGTTTCGATAACACTTACAGTTATCTTCGTCAGTAGTAATATTTGTAAGAATTGTTAAAGATGTAAACAATTTTGTCAGTTGAAAAATTAAAACATAAACATCAGCCTGCTATTAATGCAACAGTTTGAGAAACGTAAAAAGCCAACTCTAAAAATTAAATTTCAAATTTTAGTAAAGAATAACTAGAGGTCATTAAAAATTAAATATTGTTAAACTGCCTTAAAGATGACAAACAAATTCCATTGTTAGCTTTCGTCGTAGAGAGTGTTCTGGTTTGTCATCTTTAAGGCAAGAACGAGCCAAATATTCAGACCAAAGTGTCCAAAATATTCTTGCTACTGGTATTCAAGGACTTCACGAAAATGCACGCATTCAACTACTTAAAAGGAATATTCGGCGTATAAAAAACCAGCATGAAATGCCTTCGCTTCCTATCAAAGTAGAAGATCTGTTCATTCCAGAGATGAGACAGTTTTTTTATGTGTTATGTAATATTACTGACTATTCTACTCACACGACATATGTAGCATATTGCTCTAGTACCAAATTGCAGCGAAACTTGGACTAGTTCTTCCAGTGGTAATTTTTAACAAATGAAGATCTTTAGTTTATTGTATTTTTCAGGTATCGCTTAGAAAACATTTACTATGTGTTTCCATGTAAATGCTCGTTATGCAAAAATTATGGGTAACTAAATCTGGAGGTATTTTATTAAATAAACCCCGAATTTTTGAGTAAAATGGGTGTGTTCGCACAATAGTCCTCCGAAAACTGTTGTGGTTGTTTATCACTCATGTTTGATACGCTTGGAAATAGGACTCGTCCTGACGTACTCGTCCTATTTAAGACAGTGCATCAAGCATTCGTGCCACCACCACAAAAATTGCCGTAATAACTTTGAGTACTTATCGTATTATATATAATTATTTCCTTCATCCGTCAAATTTAAATTTTTAACCTATCACTGCTTTGACAATTAAGATCTTTTTTCGCAGGGTAAGGTAGAGACATTAAGTTTAAATTAATACTATAAGGTTTAAGAGTCCTTGGATGTGTAAGATTTCAAGTCTCTATTTTTCATGGTTTTGAGTCAATTTTTTTAAAACAAAGTGAATATTGTTGCTTTATTTTGATTTGTTTGGTCGTCTCGAGGCAATATTCAACATTCGATTGGTTAAAAATTCTAACTTGACAGATGTAGGAAATAATCAAATTAACAATCAGATTGTTATTGCCAAAATTACGCCTCGATTAGGTTTAGACTATAATTGTTCCAAAAATATACTCGAAATTAAATACAATAAAAATAGTTAACCGTTTATCAAGGTATTGTTATATTATCGTCGAATAATTTTTTCGTACGAATATCGGCAAATATTGGTGAACGGCGAACTGGAAGATCTTCTGCTTTTTAATTCGGGACTTACACATGATCGAATGTTAATTTTTTCCACAAATTCCAATGTACAACTATTGTCGGAAAGCGATGAGTGGTTTTTGGATCGTACGTTTAGCAGTGTACCCAAATTGTTTACACAATGGTACATTATACATGTACAAAATATGCAAGATATTTTCCTGTTGTATACGCCTTATTTATTATAGAATAAACTATTACGTTTATCAGGGTGACCTTTTAGTTTCTTATTTTTTATATTTAAAGTAGACTTAAGCAGAATTACGAATGTTGTGGTGGGCGCCAATCTTTGTAAAGGTCTATGGCTCTTTTACAATTCCGCATAATGGTTGTGACTGAGGGGCTTTAACCTAACACAATATAAATAGTATAACCCAGAGGCTAGCGAAGTAATTAGAATATTTTTGATACGTGATCAGAAGATTTATCATTTTCACTGCACTAGTACGTACGTTGTTTTTAACAGTACTACTATGAATTTTCTAAAATACAACCCTAAAAATTCAAAAAAGGACTAAAGAGAGAAGAGAAAATTTTAATTAGCACATATATAAAACCAGATAAATCAAAACAAGAAATAAAGTATTCAGTAACAAAAAATTTGTTTGTTTAATGACCGTATAAAAAAAGCAATCAGATTTTACTTTACTTGAATTATAGTTTTATTAATAAGACACAAATTAACGTCAACTGTAGATTTCTAGCACGAGTATTAATTTAGAAAACGGGACATCAAAAATAGGTTATCGAAATTTTAATTCTACAGAAAGCAGTAATACACCAAAGTAATTAGTTATTTCTAACCATTATTGTTTACTTAACGCAAAAAATCATATTGAAACTAAAAAGAACTTAGACCGTTGAGCTCATGCGCTATGTAAAATGTTAGTACTTTTACCTTAAACAAACTGATCTTTATGTGCAACTGTATTTAGAGTTATCAATAAAGAAACATAAATGCTCGTGGCACAAAGTCTTTATCGTAAATGAAAGATACACGCACATTAAATAGAATTTACATTAAGAATTATAGAATGTAAAAGTAAGTAAATTTTGTACATAGAATTGGTTCACTTAATCAACTCTCAATATTGTAGATAACTCTATAACTGATACAACTAAATAGTTCAATTGAAATCACTATGTTCAGTACAATAGCTACAGAATTTTCACTTGTGCAAATAGGCAGTAGATTGGTGTATATAATTATTTATCATAAATTGATTGCCATGACAACCAGGTGAACTACATGTAATCATAGACTGAACTGTTTCGATGTCTTCAATGAGATGTGTATTTTGGTAGTGTTTAGATAATGGGGTTAACGGTTATAGGAAGCAACATTCAGCTTAGGTAAAAAGCGACCATGTAATTTCACCAAGAATAGTATGTTATTTTCCGATGTAATCAGAATGATATGACCAGAATGTTAACATCATCAGTAGTACACAAATGTTACAGAAAAGTAAAAGTAGAAGTAAGTCAAAGTCCTAAAACAATTCCAGATATAATTTTGATGTGTATTTAATGTAAAATTGAAATCAACCATACTTGCCACATTGAACACTTGACACTTGAAAACTTTATTTCCACGAAAGTTCGTTTAAAAGGAATATTTAGCAGCCCTTATTCTACATAAATAGTGCGATGGATTATATCCCAATTAACTTGGGTTGCTCAATAAAAAACTAAACAGAGAGTTTCAGTGCATGTGTTTTTAAATATCCAATATCTATTCAGAAAGAGCTTATCTTATAAAATTAGATTCTAATTGTACCACTAGAAGTCGTAAATTTTTATTACATTTATGTAATTATGTCAATATGGTAATTTCAATGCAAAAATAAGAAAATTACAATTTAATTAGAGAATACATAACAAAACCGATACATAAGAGTCAGCGGCGTAACATAGATGTTTTACTTAGGGTAAAATTATTATGCATAGTGCACAATATTTACAAAAAGGGTTGTGAATGAGGACTAAAATAAACGAAATCAAATTGCTCACGTCATAATGTATCAAATCTCATACATACGGTCGGGTAGTGCTTCGATTTGGCACTTTGTAAATACATTATGTATTTGATTTTAGACACTATAATATACGAAGTTTCGCAGAATTATCACAATCCATGTTAGGAATGCCTACTTTAATACCCTCTGAAGCTATTACTGCAGATCGTATGCCGTAGTGGGACAGTTTGTGTATGTTATGTGATTACACCTTGATCGCGTGCACATAGCGGTGTAATAGACCGCTATTGTTAGCCACACATTAATTTTTTTATGAATTTATTTAAGCTACAGGTAGAATCCTTTTAGATTTAACTATGTGGTCATATGAAAAGGAACAGGAATATTTAAAGCGTTTAATAGAGGGGTGTGAAGGAGAAATCAATAGATAAATTGCGGATTATAATGATTATAAAGATCGATGCAGTAGAATATTTGGAAGATTAAAGTATCTCCGAAGAAGACAATTCTAAAGATGATGGGGAGTACTCTAACGATTTTTTATTAATTTATATAGGTATAGGTTATAAAAACTTCGCATTTATTACAATTTTTACCTTTGTTTTCATTAGGAAAAGATGAAGTATCTTGCTAGCAGAAACATCCATATAAACAGGCACGTGAGAAAACTAGACAGGAAAATATTGTAGGGCGTCCTTCTCTACGGGCAAAATCTTTGAAAAATTACATCACTATATGTAATTACTTCATAAATGATGCAATAATGAACGCTATTTTGAAGTGCACCAACAACAGTTAGTGATAATTTTGCGAACCCTAAAATGACCAAGAAACGTGATCGAGCATAGTGCATTATTCGATCTGTTATACGTAGCTGGGGTTTCTAAAAGCAACCGAGAAAATGCTGAAGATGTGTGGAAAACTAATAAATTCAGAGATATTTGGTCTTACATTGTTACTACATAGGTTTCGCTTCGTATTGCGATACAATTGATAAGGCGCCAAGACAAGAAATACGCTCCATGGCTAAAATTGCTCCAAACCACCAGATCCTCGAAATATTTGTAAAAAACTGTAGGGAATGTTTAGGAATCTGCAACAGTATACAAAATAATTCGAACATTTAGGGGACGGTGTAGTTTCCACCAGTATGCATCTTCGAAAGCAAACAAATATAGTTTAAAAATGTTAGCATTATCTGATGCTAAATGCTTTGTACTAGCGCGTTTTAGGTATATGTAAGCCTGATGGTTCATACAAAGTTTCCAACTCGGCAATGGGAGTTGTATTGAGACTATGTCAACACATTTATAGCTCTGGAAAGAATATGAGGATGGACAATTGGTTCACTTCCATTCCTCTTGCGTAGAAGATGTTGAAAGATCCTAGACTTATAGTGGTCGGAACCATAAAAAAGAATAAAAGGGTGCTGCCGTTAGAGTTTTCCAAACCTTGTAAACGTCCTGTACGAAGTAGTATGTTTGGATTTGCTAATCTATATACCAAAACAAAACAAGAATGTGTTATTATTGTCCATATTATACTGCAATAATGAAATTAATGAGGATAATGGGAATTTCAAGAAATCAGCAATTTTAACAGATTACGATAGAACGAAAAGAAGAGTGCATAGGGCTGTTTCAGATTGTTCATGCTGGTTGAATAGTCCCGTGCTGAATATGTGTTTTTAAAATTTTTACCGTATCCATCCTTTTACCATATTTTTATGCAAGCTACTACACTTAGTGACTATTCCCATAGTTTAAAAAAACATGAAACACATTTGATAGTTTGTTAAGCTCTCCGTAATAAAACTATCCTTCCATCTTCTTTCAATTGTCTTAATAGCTTAGTTAGAACATACTTAAACACCAATAATAAGTGGAATTGTACGGCTTCCTGAAAATTAACTTAGCCGATACAACCTATATAACCTAATTTGAATAACTTCAGGGTAATTCTGGTTCTGAAATGGAAAAAGTAGTCTGTCACTCAGTATATTGCATTAAAGATTTAGAAGAGGCACACTAAACATCATCTACCAGAAACGACTAGGAATAACGACACACTTCATAACATTGCGCATATTTCGTTAAGGACATGTTACAAGCACATGTATTCATTTTGTAAATAAATAACTAACTAAAATGTTCCATAACTACAAGGCGTTCTAGAGAATTTTATTCACTTTCTATGTTTTTACCACATTTTTACTTTAACTCTTTGGGAGTATATGCCTTCTTCTTTTCTCGTTATTAAGGAACTTTGGAATATCAATGACCTTTTAACTGTTTTTTAATGGCGTTCTGGAATGTGAACAACGTTTTGGAGTTCACCCATACTTGCTCATTTTATGACACACATTTTTTATCTTTTTTGTGGAGCTTCATCAAACCCCTATTTTTTATCGTCTTCTTTTTCGGTCCATTTTTCAAACATTCCTTTTGGACCGAATTTTCGACATCTGTATTCTCTAGAAACATAGCAGCTTTTTTTGACATTTTTTCCTGGTTCCTTTTGCAGCGATTTCTTAACCACAATTTTTTTCATCTTCTTTTTAAAAGATCTTCATCCCCGATTTCTGCCTTTGCGGGTCTCGTAATTCAAAAGGATTTCATCACCTAAGGTCATATACCTTCGTCCAGCGTTGTCTTTTAACGGCTTCTATTGCGACGGCTCCTTAATCCCTACTTTACCATATTTCTTTTTAGAGTTTTATCCTCATCCTTGGGCTCTGCAGGTTGCATATAGTAAAGGGATTACAACATATAGGGACCAATGACGCACCTTTGTGGGTTGCATACCTTGAATAGGCTACAGCACCTTTGGTGCAGAAGCAAACCTTCCGTGTCTATTTTATTCGACCCACCTTTTCTTTGTGCGCCTTTTACCCCTTTTACCGCGTTGTTACCGTAAGCCTTCGTGTTTTTGCCATCTTCCTTCTGACAGCTTTTTTTCCACCATCTTGTTTTTGAAAGATTATGTTAGATAGGTTCCTTCTTTATTTGGATGAAGGTTCTTTTTACCATTAAGACTGAGTGATTATGTAATGGAGAAAATTCACACCTTTCATTTATTACTATGTAGAACGACAACGTCAGCCACACATTTTCTTGATTATTAGCCACGTTACAGCAAATGGCAATGCCGCCTGTATACTGAAAACAGCTTTCATATTCCGGTTTGGCTGTTTCCGCCAAGAAGGTTTAGTTTACGAGTTTATCAGAAGCTCATAATAACGATAATGTGTTACTTCAAGGTCAACTCAACGTTTACTTTCCAGTGCGGGTGTTCCATAAAAAACTTTCACCTCGGGCGGTTCTGAACCTAACACCTTCAAAATGCATTCAACACCTCCCGCTCTCTCGTTCGCTATCTCTCCATTTGAAGTTAAGGGCAGCGCAATATTGTAGGTTAGGATACAGTTTACACCCCGGTTTGTCGTATAATTGAAAACAAATTACAGCTGAAAAATGCAAGGTATAGGGTCCTCTAGCATTTTAAGTTTTACTTGTCAACTATATTTTTCATTGCCTAATAGCGAAAACTCAAACCGTTCACCAATGACTAGTTACTTTCACCTTGAATGTCTCATCATCGGAAACATCAACACCATTTCACATAAATTACGTAATAACTTTCACTTATCGCATTCTTCAAGTTCTATTGAGAATTTGAAGACTACTAGAAAAAGACAACATTGTGCGCCTACCTTCAAAAAGACAAACATCTGTATCTTTTAATAGCTAGCCATCTCACAACTTAACATGGAATATAGAAAAAAATAACTCAGAACCCAGCATATCGAAAGTAAATTTGAAACGTGTTAAATTAACTTAGGGATTTTCAGAGCGAGTTTGAAATTTTTATGCCGGTTATGTAGGCAACACACGTTGCGTCCATTAGAGGAAATTTGGCAACCTGGTGCGTGAAAATTGAATTTTAAATAAATTTAAAAATGTAATAATTTCGGAAATTTCAATTTGTTAAACAGGACGGGGTGACTTTTCTTTTTGGTTCTTCGTCTGAAAGAGAGCGCCATTTTATGAAAAATTGCGTTGTTAGAAACTAGGTATGTGGGACATTTCTTCTGTGACCTTTTATAAAAATTTTACTTAATAAAAGTTACATGCGGCATTAGTGCTGGTTTATTAAAGTCTCCATAGTTTAAAAAAATTAAACTAAGTAGTGTAGTTTTCGTTTCTACGGATATTAAGTTTCTTAACAAACGTTCTGCGTCAGATCAAGAGGTTCTTTCTTCGATTGTGGTTTTGGTCCATTCATCGCTTCTTCAGTTTGATGTGGTAACGGATCGTTTCACCTGTACACCGGGGGTTGCGAACGCATGGTTAGCAGTTTTTCGTGACTACTGAATACTGAACAGGAGACTACGATAGCCCGCTGGAAATAACTCGAGGCATGACGTCAATCTCGCATCGTTTTCTCCAAAATAACATAAAGCTTAAGTCACGTAAGGAACACGAACACTCCTATTTACCAGCAATTGATTAGTGAGTCTTTTATATGTTTAATTACTTCATACCGTACTCTTGAATCTACAGATAGTCGCTTAAGTGCAACTTTAAAATACGTTAGAAGTAGTTGGTTTATTAAACGAATTACATCTCCAAACATAACGCAGTTTCCTAGTGGTGTATTACACATATATTTCGCTGTAACATTGTTTTGAGTTACACCTCACGAGGTTATGTAACTGAAAACGTAACTGTTTAACTAAGATTTAATCATAATTAACTCTATTCATACTTACTGAGGTGTTCACTTTTACTTGGAATGATTTAGCTTCTTCGGTACTTTATTTTGAGGTACCTTACCGATTAAGATTTGGAATTTTAAATGCATTGTAAACCGGTGGGACAATCTGCAACTGTTCACCTTGAATTTTACTGCTTCTGTATTTAAATAGTATTTTATATGGGGAGATCCATATTATAATCTAACAGAGACGTTTATCTAAAGTAAAACGCTTTATACTAGGTGATTAAAGCAATGGGTTAATATTGCTGAAAATTTAACTGTTGAATTTAGGATTTGTGTTTTGCTGTGTACTAATAGTTAAACTTTAATTGTACGTTTTAACAAACGTTATCATAAATAAGAAAACCATCGTTGGTTCACGAACACGAATATGTTAGCATTCAGCTGCAAAGTTTTGAGTTAGGTTTTATAGTTTATTACATTAAAGTAGACTTCTAATTTATGCTTGTAGTTTTGTGTGCAATAGTAGTAACAGCCTATCATTTTTTCGTGCGTTGCTTGAAAACATTCACTCTTCTTGCTTATTAATTACTTTCAGATTTAATTTTTTATGCAATGGTAGACATCTGGCTGGTACACTTTGGTTATTTACATCTCAGTTATGTTATGAATCGGTTGAGTTAAAACCGATACGCCAGTTGTAAGGAGAGCTCTTGCTGTAACTACGGTTTCATTATTTTATTTTGGGTTTATTCTGTGTTGTATGTAGTATTTCTAGGGTAAAAGCTGAATATTGAACAGTGCATGAAAAGTGTCGTTTCATTGTACTGTGATTTAATTCAATTAATTTTTTTTCTATTTGTATCTATTTAGAAGAGTACTATAAGAAGGTAAGTGTGTTACTATTCAATATTTTTAGTCCAATTTCGGGGGACCTATAAACATTCTCGGGTTGTTTTGCTGAAGCTATCCCGATTTACGATACCAGTTGTTTAAGTGCTTACTTACTGTAACAACGATTTGATATTTAGAACAGTATGCCTTCAGCGAGTTTATGTTAACCATCTTTAGTATATTTAAGGTTTGGGGTTTATTATTATTGTTACCAATTGTAACTACAATGATTAAACTGATTTGTGTTAAACTACCAATAGTTGTTTTCTTCATTACTGCGGTTTAGGGGATGAAATCCTAACCGAGCTTATTCCTTTCTTGGACTGTGTCCAGCATTATTTTTAGCTGTGTTGCATACATTATTGTCTCGTAGCCCTTTTCTTGGTCTAAGGGCGATATAAAAATATATCAAGTGGTGTCCTTTTAAATTCTCTGTATATCTAATGTCCAAGTGCCTAACCCACCGACTGAGCTTCCGGCCTTATTCTACTAACTGTTACGGCATATCTTTTACTGCTGCTACGACCATACCTTTGTCCATGTAACAAATTCTCAATGTTTTAACATTAGAATTACATTTTTTACGCATAAACAAACAAAGATATTAGCCATACAAGCAAACACACAATCAGATAAGCACGGCAAACACACAAATTATGAATCAAGGAAATGGCTATGCATGTCAACCTACACGCATTTAATCTACGTGAAAAGACGAAAACGTCGTATAAACACCCAATGATAGTCAACAAAAATTATCTCTCGCCACCACGCAATGGGTCCTTTTGTGGTTAGAAGTAAATGTCACGTCGTGGTATATGAGGAATTAGCTTTCAAAGTTACTTTCACTTCCGTTTAACTGGTTTTACCAACATTAAAAACGGAGTTCAGCAAACACAAGTAAGTAAACATGCAGATACGTAACTTTCAAACCTGAAGAATCTAGCCAATAAACAAGACAACATACGTATAATGAAAAGTAAACTATCCATACAAACAATCCCTAAACAAAAATATACGGTAATATTCAAACACACGTCACCTATTTCAAGGAAACTAGGAAATACGCAAACACCGAAGCATGTGCGCAATTAGATCTTCGTACTTTCACTGATTTATATTGAGTTATTTTAATAGTATTGCGAAAAAAGCATACAAAACGCATTGCAGTAGGACAGAATCTTGTTCCGTGATCTTGGTTCAGAATACAGCATCGTCAAAGTAGTGTGCAGAGTTAGAATCCGATATGATAATTCCCAAAAGTACCTGAATACATCTTATTTTTTTAGAAAATCTCTTAATGAACAGAATCAGAATTTGGTAAAGGTCGTTATGAATAGTGTTACTAGCGAAAACACTAGATTAGCTGTGCAACTAAAGATCAGGAAAACATGAGAATGACCTATGACCCTAGCGCTGTTTGTTTTACGGACCACCTGCTTCCCGGATACGAGTCCAATTTCAAAATTTAGGACCTTATGTGTTGGGGAATTTCAGAAGAAATAATAAGTGAGAAGAAAACAGGAACTAAGGAAATCAATCCAGTAAAAGAAAGTGGATTGCGGCTATTTGGCACGACAAATTGAAATTTGTACTATATATTTATGATGTCAATAGTTGAACCTAGTATCCCTAGTAAAGGTGTCCAAGGTTATAGCTACTATAATGGACAGCTGACTTGTCCGCCATATTGGAGTCAATTTTATATGTAAGGTTGTGTGTTTTAAAGTGAAAAGGAAGCTTTTACTAATTAAATATTTTATTTAGCTATAAAGTGTAATGCGCATTCAAGTAGAGGTGATGCATTACATACCCTATCAGTGGTTATAAAAATTAATGTTTTTTTTTTATTTTATACTAACTTCAGAAACGTCCTATCAACAAAATACTTACCTATAAAATTTAAAACCATTCGTTGAATAATTGCTGCAATAGTAAGCTGAACAAACAGTCATAATTTTTAATTTTATAACAAACTCAACGACACCCTTTTACAAATACACGGGAAACGTCAAAAATTGGCCTCCAATATGACGGACGGGGCTACTGGGTATTCATAGTGCTGTATCCAAGGTGATATCAAGATAACAAAGAATGCAATTCAGCAGCCGTTGTACAAAGAAACGATTAAAACTATTATTCTATTCTCAAGGACGGCCCATTTATAATCCTGATTGTGCTACCTTGAATAGGGTAAATTACTGCTTGTTTCTCTACAAAAATACTATCCTACAAGCAGCTGTTTTAATACTAGGCAGAACCATCTCTACATACAGCCTTTCTTGACGAGCACAAAGCAACACTAGGTATTGTTTGCGTTAAATTTAACTAGATTAGTACTTCCCCATTCAAGGACAAGTTGAACGACTCTGTGGATTGAAATGGCCATTCCAGCTTTAATAGCCAGATTTGAGACAGAAGATCGAATAGTACTATGTGCAGGCTCCGATCAACTACAAAGAATAATGCCACGGTCTGCAAAGCAATAGATCTGCTTCATTCTTGACGAAATTACATCAATTATGTATAACAGAAAAGAGAAGGATCTATCACTGCTCACTTAACCACCTCCGCGTTAATGCGTTAATAACTTATTTCGAAGAGAAGCGAGTAATTAAGACATATTCGTACCAAGAAAACTGGAAATGATGGCAATTCGTCGGTAGTTATAGGTCGCATCGCCTTTCTTGGGAATAAGAAGAACATTTGCAATCAATGATGAACGAAATACCTCAGAAGACAGAGATCGAATAGAGCTTAGAAAAGAGTGATACTAGTTCGGCGGCACATTTTTTTAGACAAAATCGGTAGGATACCGCCTCGATCGGTCACATTTTATTGGGATGAAACCTACTGATGATTGATGATGGAAAATGAGTGGGTCTCAGAGTACGAAGAAGTGCTGATTAGTGGAATGTATTACCCAGAATAATTAGGAATCTGTTTTATTGGATTTCCACTTGTAAGATTTATTTTCCGTAGGTATTGAACCAGCGTTGAGAACGTAAAAACCCATACGGCTTTTTTTGGGTATGTATGCATATAACGGAGACTTGAGGTACTGAAAGACCAATTCCCGAGAACGAGGACGACTTAAAACAATATTCACGCCATGGAAACACTGGAAAGATATTCCGTAGAATTGTGTTGTAAATTAAAAGTAGAGTGCATCGGAGCTTCCATGGGGAATATTGTTTTAGATAGAGACAACCCACATATTGTGCTTGTTCGAAGTATTTGTGAACAGCATTAAGATTAGATCTGATACCTGAGATGTGCCAATAATGGACCAGAAACTTTCAACGACCGAGGCCGCTAGGACCTTGCCCACTCGAACATTGCAGCATGGCATGGTCTTACGCACCGAATTATTTACTCCGTAAAAGCTACCTCAATCTTTCTTTCATTTTGGGTGCTGAAGGGAGAGGGAGAGGGAGAGGAGAGGGAGAGGGAGAGGGAGAGGAGAGGGAGAGGGAGAGGGAGAGGGAGAGAGAGAGGAGAGGGAGAGGGAGAGGAGAGGGAGAGGGAGAGGGAGAGGGAGGAGAGGAGAGGGAGAGGGAGAGGAGAGGAGAGGAGAGGAGGGAGAGGGAGAGGGAGAGGAGAGAGGGAGAGGAGAGGAGAGGGAGAGGGAGAGGAGAGGGAGAGGGAGAGGAGAGGAGAGGGAGAGGGAGAGGAGAGGAGAGGAGAGAGGAGGAGAGGGAGAGGGAGAGGAGAGAGGGAGAGGAGAGGAGAGGAGAGAGAGGAGAGGGAGAGGGAGAGGGAGAGGGAGAGGGAGAGGGAGAGGAGAGGGAGGAGGGAGAGGGAGAGGAGAGGAGGGAGAGGGAGAGGGAGAGGAGAGGAGAGGGAGAGGAGAGGAGAGGGAGAGGAGAGGGAGAGGAGAGGGAGAGAGGAGAGGGAGAGGAGGGAGGAGGGAGAGGAGAGGAGAGGAGAGGAGAGGGAGAGGAGAGGGAGGAGAGGAGAGGGAGAGGAGGAGAGGAGAGGGAGAGGAGAGGGAGAGGAGAGGGAGAGGGAGAGGGAGAGGGAGAGGGGAGGGAGAGGAGAGGGAGAGGGAGGGAGAGGGAGAGGGAGAGGGAGGGAGGGAGAGGGAGAGGGAGAGGGAGAGGGAGAGGGAGAGGGGAGAGGAGAGGGAGAGGGAGAGGGAGAGGAGAGGGAGAGGGAGAGGGAGAGGAGAGAGGAGAGGGAGAGGGAGAGGGAGAGGAGGAGAGGGAGAGGGAGAGGGAGAGGGAGAGGGAGAGGGAGAGGGAGAGGGAGAGGAGAGGGAGAGGGAGAGGGAGAGGGAGAGGGAGAGAGGAGAGGAGAGGAGAGGAGAGGGAGAGGGAGAGGGGAGAGGGAGAGGAGAGGGAGAGGGAGAGGAGGGAGAGGAGAGGGAGAGGAGAGGGAGAGGGAGAGGAGAGGAGAGGAGAGGGAGGGAGAGGGAGAGGGAGAGGGAGAGGGAGAGGGAGAGGGAGAGGGAGAGGAGAGGGAGAGGGGAGAGGGAGAGGGAGAGGAGAGGGAGAGGGAGAGGGAGAGGGAGAGGGAGAGGGAGAGGGAGAGGAGAGAGGGAGAGGGAGAGGGAGGGAGAGGGAGAGGGAGAGGAGAGGAGAGGAGGAGAGGGAGAGGAGGAGAGGAGAGGAGAGGAGAGGGAGAGGGAGAGGAGAGGAGAGGGAGAGGGAGAGGGAGAGGGAGAGAGAGGAGAGGAGAGGAGAGGAGAGGGAGAGGGAGAGGGAGAGGGGGGAGAGGGAGAGGGAGAGGAGGGAGAGGGAGAGGAGAGAGGGAGAGGGAGAGGGAGAGGGAGAGGGAGAGGGAGAGGGAGAGGGAGAGGGAGAGGGAGAGAGGAGAGGGAGAGGGAGAGGGAGAGGGAGAGGGAGAGGAGAGGAGAGGGAGAGGGAGAGGGAGAGGAGAGGGAGAGGGAGAGGAGAGGGAGAGGGAGAGGAGGGAGAGGGAGAGGGAGAGGGAGAGGGAGAGGAGAGGAGAGAGAGGGAGAGGAATAGTAGCTCCAAAATATAGCCAGCATTATAAAACAATAGAATTCTAGGCCATTGATGTTCAAATAAGGATTGTTAATGTTTGTTGCTTCGAATAATGACATACACTTTAAAACGATAACATGTGGTTTGTGGAGAGCATGTAGATATTTCCCACACAAAATTAAACAATAAATACTATTTTTAGGCATCTTTGTCGACAAATGATGGCTAACACGTTAAACCTTAAAATCTCTATTTTGCCCATCGCGGTAATGCGGTTGGTCTTTTCTCCAACGAAACTAGAGTATAAATATAGTGTATGGTCATTTTTAGCAACAAACGTTTATTAACACCGTAAAGCCAGAAATCAAAGCAAAATCTTTCTAAAAATTGTACACTGTAAAACTAGATAAAAGTGCTTTGGGCGAATTTATAGCTAGAAATGTACTAAATAACTATACGATTATGAACCGTTTGAACTAGATCGGTAAATCTGGGTGTATTAAGGAATGTTTACATTTTGATAAGACGGACGGACACCACAATCACAATAATTGCCTAAATGTGGTATTTATTAATTGTTGCACCCAAAATATACTTTGAAGAAGGAAATGCAGTGCTTTAATTCAAATAAAAATATACAGGGTGGTCTAGACCTAACGTTAAACATTTTTTTAGGGGATAGAACAACATAAATGTATCTCAAATACACAATTAAAAAAATTCCATTTCACACACCCACTTAAAGAAAAATTATTGGATTTTTTCCAAAAAAACTGTACCTTAACCAAAAATTCAGAAATTCTGAGATATTTTAATGTATTCTTCGAATTTTAACACTACTATTCTATTCTACATTATATTTCAAGTAAGTATAGCTTATGATGAGCCTGAATCTACACAACCACTAATTAAATTGATTAGAACTGTGAATTTATCATTTTCTTAAATAAAAAAAGAAGCTTATACACACACATATTTCTCTAAAAAAGTTGCTAGGCAGTAGCAAATGCTATAAAACTGCTTCCAAATGTAAGATTTCAGAAGACAGGATACAGCATTTTATTAGTCACCATTTAAGTACAGTTATACCAGTTTGAATTGTGTAAAACGTGGTTTAAGGAAAATAATAATTCCACTCTATCAAACTAAAAAGACACACATGAACATTTTTATTATTATAGCTATAACATAAGGTTACAGTTAATTCTTATAGCCCACCTTATCATAAGATAAGGTATCTCGCACAGATATGCATTTCCACATATTCCCTATTTGAAAAGGACATCTTGAGCTCACTGTTAATAAGTAAATGATCTAAACCCACTAAAAAAACTATCCAAATAAAACGTAACATCTATGCGTGATACCTTATCTCATCATAAGGTGGGCTATAAAAATTAACTGTAACCTTATGTTTAGCTATAATAATTAAAATGTTCATGTGTGTCTTTTTAGTTTGACAGAGTGGAATTGTTAATTTTTTCATACCACGTTTTACACTATTCAAACTGGCATAACTGTACTTAAATGGTGACGAATAAAATATAATATCCTGTGTTCTGAAAGCTTAGATTTTCAGCAGTTTTATAGTATTTGCTACTGTCTAGCATTTTTTTTTTAGAGAATTGTGTGTCTATAAGCTTTTTCCTTTTTTTAAAGAAAATGAGAACTTCAACAGTTCTAATCAATTTAATTAATGGTTGTGTAGATTCAGGCTGATCATAACTTACTTGAAATTTAATGTAAAGTTCGAGGAATGTATCAAAATATCCCAGAATTTCTAAAATTTTGGGTGAATGCACAGTTTTTTTTTGAAACAAATCCAAATAATGCTTCTTTAATTGGGTGTGTGAAATGGAATTTTTTTAATTATGTATTTGAGTCACGTTTATATTGTTCTATCACCCAAAAAATGTTTAACGCTAGGTCTAGACCACTGTATAGTGCCCATTCTTACAGTGTTCTTTTAATAATATTTAAAGTTTTATGCCATAACATATTACGTGTTATGAGAGTGAATGCAATGCGTAAAATTACCTGAACTAAGTACATGGTGTGAAAACAAGGTTAATAAAACTGCAAACGACATTCTTATAAGAAAAATCAATCCAAAAAGCAGGATATTCATCAAGACGCTGTTATAGTAAAAATCGGCAATGTATTGTTACCATAGTTTTTAATTATAACACGTTGATTATGATTCCCAGAAAAAAGAAAGTTAATAAGTTGAATTCCAATACATTTTTTAATTAATTCATGCCATTCTGCTATTGTTATTGGTTTTGTGACGTTTCACACATAAATAAAAATATAATAATATGTAGAGAAATGTATGACCTGATTCTGATTTTTCTCAAGCTTTCTCCTTAAATGTTTAGTTATCGGTTACTTTTAATAAAACTTAATCAGTAACGTGCAAGTTAACATTATGCAATAATATTAATTTCTATGTTAAGGAATGAAATAGAAAAAATAATTACCCCAATAATTTTTTATAAAGTAATATTTTTGACCTACTTATGTCTTCTAAGTTTCAAACGTATCAAAACAAATAAAAATGTTGACCTCAAGTGCATCAATATTTATTACTAAATCGTGCAAACGTTCAATATAACATTTAACCTATAACTAACTATACGTGTCATCGTATGAAAATGAAATTATGAAAGTATACTTCATACAGAAAAAAATTTGCAGCTTTCATTTTATGCTTCACTTTCAATTCTAATTCGTTTTCGTTTAGACTAATACATACCCTTCCAATACTTCATTATAACTTCATGTTAAGCTATTTAGTTTAATTTAAATGTATGATTGTTGAATGTGAAATTTCTAACATGATTTTCTTGTTTACCTAAAATACAGAAAAACATTTGACTATGAATTTGAATTGTACAAAGTTTGTAAAAGTTTTAAATTATTCCGTCAATCACAGACTCAATTGACTATGAACTTGTTCAAAATGATTTAGATCTAGTTAAGGTAAAGTTATATGTTTTATTTGTACGACATTTGCATATGTAAATATTTTAAGTGAAATGTTTCTTTACTCAACACTAGAAAAATTTAATAGTCATTAATTAAATTATTTTGTTTTTTTTTTATAATTAATAGACATCTAGCGGTCTATAATTTATAAATAACCAAGCGTCACTGTGTATAGTATAAGAATGCAAATGCAAAAAACAAAGAACCCCGCAGGTGCTTCGGTCAAGCAAATTAACGCCTTAGAAACGTTCTCCTAAAAAATATTTAAAGCAGGTACGGTCAACAAAAGGTATAGGTACAAGCTTTAGTCTTGAAGCGTTAGATTAAGAAAATATGTTTCTATTCTATACCTATACTTACAAATATTCATCTAATACTAAGTTTCGTACTTCCAGTTATTGAAATAAATGCATTTGTAGCACGTTTATTTGTAATCGTCAAGTTACTTTCATAATTAAAAGTTAATTGGTTTATCATGCGTGGGTAGAACGTGGGCACTACCTCCACCCGTTTTCTTTTAATAGGTTTTTGATTACTTTCCGGAGATTCTCCTGGGCAAATACCTTCTTAGATTCAAGGTTAAGGTTTTTAATTACGTCCTGTAATTCCCAAAAGTCAAGATCGTTAATTACAGCTGCGAATTTCCCTAGACAGAAGGTTGCTTGTATAATAAAACGTTTAAAAATGTTTGAGTGGAATATTGGTAATGAAAAATCTTTGCGTGGTTTTGAAAAACTAGCTGCTCCCGATAAAGCAAAAAACAAAATTTAAATACAATAATTATACTGAGTTACATGATGCACATTTTAAAATTAGTTTCAAGTATATAGTGTTATCCATAAACACAGGGCAGATCAAATTTCTTTTTTTGAATGGAACACTACACACACACACACACACACACACACACACACACAAAGTTGCGAAATTTTGGGAACAACAACATGCTGCCGAGATTTTTTAAAAAAACCAAAATCTCTTATTTTCGTTTTTATTTTTTCCTGACCTTATTTACAAAGATATTCAAAATTAAACGATACATTCTTAAGACAACTTTTTCTTGTCTATAAAATGGCGGCATCAAAATTTTAATACGACGTTTCGTCTTCTGCCGACCATCATCAACTTTTTTATTTCTTATGGCCGCCATCTTGAATTCTTAGATCACTAAATGTAGCTTTTTTTGTGATTTCAAAAATGTATAATTTGCCTACCTTATGTTGAACAGTTTAGCTAATATTATCAAAAAAGTAAAATTATTGTTGATTTTAAAAAACGATCTAGATACCATTGCACTGTAGATGCGTGTACATATTGTTTTTTTTTATCAAGATACCTAAATTTACAAAAAAAAGAAATAAAATTACTATTAACACATAATGTACTATTGACTTATAAAAAAAACTATGAGAAACAAGTAAATGAAAAGGAACAAGTAAAGCAAGAAAAATAACAATAAATTAAACTATTTTTAAACGTTTAGGATTACAATAGGTGTTCAAAAAGAAAACCATTTTGTTGTACACACATATTAGCTCTTTTATTACACTACGTATTGCTCGTTGAATACTTCTTCGGGGAATATTTTGGCAGATAGTTATAACGCTATTTCGAAGTTCTTGGATGTTTTCGTAGCGCTGCTTATAAATAATATTTTTTAAGGTTCCCCATAAAAAAAAAATCTAGCGGAGTAAGGTCGGGACAACGCGCTGGCCATTCGATAACACCTCTGTTACCTATCTATGCGTTTGGAAAAATTTCTTTTAGATAATTACGAACTAAAACAGCGTTATGTGGTGGGGCACCATCTTGCTGCCACCAAAGTTCTCTGAATTCGTTAAGTGGCATTTCTTCCAAATACCCCAGCATTGGTCCTCTTAAGAACTCTAGATATCTAACTGAATTTAACGTATCCTCATAAATAAAAGGGCCTAGTAACCTATTCTTAGTTAAACCGATCCAGACGTTAAACCCAAAGCGAATTTGATCTCTAGGATTTTCAGTTGCCCAGATGTGTTCATTATTGCGATTAAAAACGCCTAAATTGGAGAAGCGACATTCATCAGTCCAAATTATTTTTTCAACAAAATTCGCATCGTGGTTTGCTTGGTCAAGTAACCAATTGCAAAATCTAAGCCGCCTCTGGTTATCACCGGGATGTAAAACTTGACTTGTATGTATTTTATAAGGTTTGAAATTCGCCTCATTCAATGTTCTCCACGCTGTTGTTTGCGGGATATTTTAAATTTACAGATATCTCTCTTGTAGAAATAGACGGGTTTAGGTTTACCTAAAATTAAATCAAAACATAGATCTGTGACAAAAAAAAACATAAGAAAGACTTACTATATCAAGAATTTCCTCTTTATCTGCTAAAGGGAGCCTACTCCCGTATTTCGGTCTTGATGCATTAAATTGTCCGTATTCTGACAAATTTCGGTGAAGTCTTAAAAAATAACTTTCGTTTGGTTGATTTCTTTCAGGGTACATTTCAAAATAGGTGTTTAATGTATCTCTCGAGTTTCTGCCCTTGGCATAATAGACTTGCAACATGTCACGCTTTTCATCGTTTGAAAATGGCATTTTAAATACTAATACAATCACAAAATTCACAAAAAAAAAAACACAAATACAATTACAGTACAGTAGCCATATTAAATACAATAAGGAATAATCAAATTCAAAGGTATATTGATAATAAAAAACAATATGTACACGCATCTACAGTGCAATGGTATCTAGATCGTTTTTTAAAATCAACAATAATTTTACTTTTTTGATAATATTAGCTAAACGGTTAAACGTAAGGTAGGCAAATTAACATTTATGAAATCACAAAAAAAATCTCTATTTAGTGGTCTAAGAATTCAAGATGGCGGCCATAAGAAATAAAAAAATTGATAATGGTCGGCAGAAGACGAAACGTCGAATTAAAATTTTTATGACGCCATTTTGTAGGTAAGAAAAAGTTGTCTTGAGAATGTATTGTTTAATTTTGAATATCGTTGTAAATAAGGTCAGGAAAAAATAAAAACGAAAATGAGAGATTTTGGTTTTTTTAAAAAATCTCGAAAACGAACTAAAATTGTTTTGGTTTCTCGGCAACTTTGCCAAATTTAAACCACCCTCTATCTCTTACCGTTTTCGAAATCCCCATGGTTAGCCTCAATTTGTATATATATATATATATATATATATATATATATATATATATATATATATATATATATATATATATATATATATATATATATATATATATATATATATATATATATATATATATATATATATATATATATATATATATATATATATATATATATATATGTATATAGGGTGCAACTGTCTGTGTTTGGTGGATAATGGCTCGGAGTATACAGGGTGTTTCGTTCAGCCCAGACGCTACCAAACTTTTTTATTTTAAATGGAACAACTTGTATGTTATTGCATATTCTGATTCTTCGTTTCATTTTAAATGTCTCAGAAACTATGTAACTTCGAGAGCTGTGGTTTGAACTATCAGATTCAGCATGAATTGGCCAAACTTTTTCATCTGTGGAAAATGGTACCGAAGACAGGGGGCACCAAATAGTGGGCGCCGAATTTTAAAACTGTTCAGACATACGTAACTCTGTTTTTTTAAATAGAACCCTAACATTTTTTATAAACTTTTTAATTCGTTTGTCAATTGTCTGTCAAACATCCATTACATTCCCTACACCTAACTTTAACCATTTTATTGTTATTTTAAGTTTTATAATTATTTTAACAATTTTCCCTGTATTAGACGTGATAGTAAATTTTTTTCAAAATGAATTTATCTACAGAAGAAGTGGTAGATATGATTTTTATCCTTGGCGAATGCCAAAACCATTGTTTATTCGCATCAAGAGTTTATAAAGAAAGATTCTCAGATAGAATGCGCACAAGAAAAAAGTTTTCAGTGGACATTAGAAAGATTTGTTTCAACCGAAAATGTAAAATACACAGCTTGTAACCGAGATAAAGCAGTGACAAACGAAGAATATGAATATAGGGCGTTGGCTACAATTATTGATAACCTACAAGTTAGTCAGCGGACATTAAGTTTTTATTTGGGAATTTCTTCTTGATCAGTTGGTCGAATGTTAAAGAAAAACCATTTCCATCCATATAAAATGCAACTACATCAGGAACTACTCCAACCGATTACGAGGCACGTGCAAATTTTTGTCAGTTGCTGATGAATAAACTTCGAACGGAACCCCAATTTTACAATTTGGTTTTATGATAGATGAATCTACGTTTCATAATAATGGGTTAGCTAATGGACATAATTATTATTATTCCGATGCAAATCCGCACATTGTTATGGTATGTAATAGACAGAATAAGTAGTCTATTAATGTTTAGGGTGGAACAATTGGTACTCGGATTATTAGCTAACATTACTTTAATGACACTCTTGCTGGTCAAATTTTTCACAATTTCTATAATACCACGTTGAATGGATTGTTAGAAAATGTACCTCCAATAATAAAACAAAGCATGCGCTGCAACGCTGCAACCTGCACACTCCAGTAGTATTACAATGCAATTAGACGAACGATTCCATGAATGATGGATAGGAAGAGGGGGACCGATTGCTTGGCCATCAAGATCGTCAGATTTAAATCATTCAGATTTTTTTCTATGGGGTTATGTGAAAAATCTGATGTATCAGGAACCACCAACTACTTCTGACAACATGAAACTGTGCATAACACAGGCTTTCAGAGAGATTATGCCAGAAATGTTAGCACATGTACAAATTTCTTTTCGCGAGCGAAATCGCTTATGTTTGTGTTTCAAAATATATTTTATTACAAAAGTCATTTGAATATTTCTTATTATCCATTTAGGTACGATTTTTTCTTCAAAATGACTACATGTTCTAAACTACCCTGTATAACATAATCAAACATTATATTGAAAGAATGGCCGAAGTGAGCTGACTCCAAATTTGAAATAAGATACAAGGTGTCCCATTTAAAAACATCTGTTTGCTTCACCCTGTATAAATGAAACACCCTGTATAACCTAAAATAAATTTAAAATATACGCCTCAGTTCTTTCTAGTACACTTCAAAATTTTATTCCCCTATTCCATCAAATAAGGGAGGTATCATCCGCGGACGCAAGCTTGGGACACCCTTTATTAACATCATCCATATATACCTTGACGTACGTAAAAAAATTAACCTTTCTATTTCTGCAATTAAAAATGGGGGTTGACATTTAAAAAAAATGTCGATCTTTTACGTAAAAAAATTAAAACTGAAAATAAAAATCGACCGGTCCTAGTGTTTTTTCTTCCTAAACTTCCATTCGAACTTTAATTGAATTTATCCGCTACTTTACGAACGCTTATATATATATATATATATATATATATATATATATATATATATATATATATATATATATATATATATATATATATATATATATATATGTTTTTCCATCGTACTAATACGTTCTAGCGTCGTTTTTATAATTAACAAATATAAAAATAAAATATAAACCATAATAAAAATCTAACGTTCTCCTAATCCTAGAACACAGTATGTATTTAAATAAAATCGATAATTGCGTATCTGGTGATCTAAAAGCTAAATTTGTTTCTTAATTTTTTAAATGGGACACACTACATATTATATCATGAAATTGTGTAGTTTTCAATACCTTTTAAGTTTTATTAAGCATTCCTTATACCTAAAATTATTTTCTAAGGTATTTTCAATCCTTCATAACACAATTACAAATATTTACTTTTGAAATATTACAAAATAACTTCGCAAAACGAGAAATGCTGGTATGCTGGAATCTCCTGAAGTAAGTTGTTATTAAAAAATAAATGTGTCACAATTAGTTAGCATATAGGTAACTAAATCCTGTGCTCGAAATGCATTCCCATTTGTTGAATGCATTTTAGCAGTCTACTCTTAAAAGATGTGCTAGCATTGTTTAAAATAAGAAGCGTTATATTGATAAATACTTCTGCAATTCTTAATTTTGTTTCATCGTGTGCACTTGCACCAAATTTATAAACTTGGTCTTTTACTTTAGGTCAAAGATAAAATCCGTTAATGTTAGGTCAGGTGACCGAGGTGGCCATCGTATAGCTCCTACTCACCCAATCTATTTATTCTGGAACATTTCGCTCAACGCTATGGGGACTTTACGGAAAAAGTGAGCCGGTGCTCCATCCAACTGAAACCACATATCTGATTCGATGGTTATAAATAAAATGAATCTGAAAATAAAAACATGTGGTTGTAATAGGAACAGAACAACAAATTTTTTTTACATAACTGCGTCACACATGAATATAACATAAAATTATAACAATTATTCCATAGTAACTTTTTACGTTGCGTGTTCAATGTAAATCTAATCCAGCTGCTTGAAGACCTAGCTCAATTACTTTCTTTAGATTTTTCTTCAACAACGTATCTCTCAAATTCGTGTATTTAGATTTCTTCACTTTAACAATCATTTTAGCAAGACTTCAAATTTCGAACACATGTGCTGCCTTGTTTCCTAGTTTTGTTTCTACTGCTTTGTTGGCAAACAAAATCTTTTCGAACTTGAAATCTCTACAAATTGTTATCGGTGTAATAGACAATTCATTGTGTTTTTGTCACAGCACAAAATGTTCTGGCACTCCGTGTTGCAGTCCTCGTTACATAATTTGGTTCTCGCATTCATTTGTCGTATCACATTCATCATCACACGGCTACATGATAACTTGCATTACAATAAGGTCTAAGCAACGTTCACCAACCAAACCACCACTTAACCGCGATAATACTTGCATGCGGTGCGCTAGCCCCTCAGGACACAGAGATGAAGGCCTCGCACCTGTTTACTACATGATTAGGGCTACTCCTATAGAAAACGGAAAAATGCAAACTGCCACAGGGTTGCTAGTTACACCGTATTATATTGTCCACTTATTTCAATGCAGAAGCTTCTAATTTGTATGAATACTGTCACATCTTTGAGGGTTAATTTTTTATGGCCCAGAGATTAGGCGAAGCAAGAGGGATGTGGCTTTCAACCAAGATCTTTTGGGGAAGAGGGTGCGAGAGAGGTGTATTTGTTGGGTTTAATACAATGATAAGAAACAAATACAAAAATAAGCTATAAACAATTATGTATAACAACAAAAAGGGTTCTTACATTGCCTTAACATTTTGACGTGTAGACTCTTCTATCACCACTTTCACCCTTCCTACTCCTATATAAAATTGATAATTGACGTAATAATTTACTACCGCACCCTTTACCTAGGAAATATTTTGGCACGTGTAGAAATAGGTCATCTTGCAATAAGTCCATTTGTAGTTATTTGCCCTACATTAACTGGCGTACGTGATTTATATAAGTACAACACTAGAAGGAAGCGCGTGTACATGAGTAATCTCAAGGAAATTATGCATTCAATATTCGATATAAAATAATTTAGAAAATAAAGTGAAGATGAATTAAAAAGATATTGAAATTTGTAATTGAATTTCTTCTGGGTGACATTTCCTTCCGGCCAGGAAAAATATTCTTGTCCTCAAGGACTGGAGGTAAAATGACTATGTCTCTACTAAAAAGGTTGTTTCACAAAACTATTAAAATAAAAAAAAAAAAAAATAAATTTGTTATGTTAATAAAACAATGGTAACAAATGGTGCTTTCATTTTTAAATTTTTCTGTATTAACGTAAAACAATCAAAGTGGAGTCCTTTTAAAATTTGTTTTTTTTTCACATTAACGTAAAGTGTGAGGTGGTAGGCATGTATACTCCATGCCAGCCGGGGTAAAATGTGAGGTGGTAGGCATGTATACTCCATGCCAGCCGGGAGGTACCACCACCCTTACCATGGGCTCCTTAATATTGGGTCTCCGATTTTCTGAGCTCGGTAAGGGCTGCCGGTTACCTTTTCCATCATCCTTAATCTATTCTCATCCTTATTCTTCCTTCTCGCCCTCACTGTCTTCCTATCGGATTAAAAGTCCCAAATTAAAAAATAAGATGGCTGTGGTTTCTAGGGTTATAAGTTCCGGACGTAAAATCCTGCCCCATTCGGATGTCCGGGAGGGCAGGGTCCAAGCGACCTCGGTCATCGAAAGTATCAACTTTCTGATTCACTACTGCAACATCCGCGGTATCAGGTCTAATCTTAATGCTATTCACCAACATCTTGAACAATTACAACCTGATATATTGTTTCTATCTGAAACACAAGTCTCCTTGGAAAGCTCCGAGTCACCCGACTTGCAATTTCCTCAATACCAACTTCACTCTAACTTGCGATATAAAGGAGGCGTATGTGCCTACATCAAGGACAGAATTGCTTGCAAGAGGGTTTCTTCCTTAGAAAATAAAAATTTTGACGTGATTTGGTTTAAACATTCTGGTCCTAATTTTGTGAAATTCTACTGTTGCATTTATAGGTCTCCTAATGACAGCAACTTTCAAGACTTCTTCGATTACCTTAGTATGAAAGTTGACTATCTCCTGTCTCAGTTTCCGTCTTGCGATATCTCATTTGTAGGCGATTTCAATGTTCATAACTCTAATTGGCTTCAATTTTCATCTACTACTAATCCCGCTGGTCATAGTGCAGAAACATTTGCTATTTCATGTGATCTCACACAAATGATTTCTGAACCCACAAGAATCCCTGATAACCCTAACCATACTCCACATCTTCTAGATCTCTTTCTTACATCAAACCCTCTTGTTTATAAAACTTCTGTTCTTTCGTCTTTAGGTCTTTCCGACCATTGTCTAATAAAATTCATTTCTACTGTACCTAATTCCACTGTTGTTCGCAAAACCGATAGAACCTTGTGGTGTTTTAAGTCAGCTCGATGGAGTGATTTACGGATTTCTTTGCAACCTTTCCATGGCGTGAATATTGTTTTAAGTCGTCCTCTTCTTCGGACATCGCTCTTTCAGTATCTGAAGTCATCCTCATGGGAATGGAGTTATACATTCCGAAAAAACAGTACCGTGTAGGTCATTCACGTCCCCAACCCTGGTTCAATAAGGCTTGTTCTGATGCAATATCAATAAATGTTACATTAAATGGAAATCTAATAAATCGGTTGACGGTCATGTAGAATACGTTGGTGCTAGAAATATCTGCAAAAGTGTCATCACTAAAACTAAAAAGTTGTTCGAACAACGAAAATGCAATGAACTAGCTACATCTCCTTTAGGCAGTCGTAAATTTTGGTCTTTAGCAAAAGCCATTAGTAAAAACTTTCGAACATCTTCATTTCCCCCCCTGACATCTATTGACGGATCGGTAGTTGCTGATTCTGTAGACAAAGTCAACGTTTTTGTGGATTTGTTTGCATCAAACTCGTGTCTCAATGATTCTGGAAAAGATGTGCCCTAGTAACTCTTCTTCGTACGTTATGAAACCAATTCATTTTCGGTACAAGCTCTTGGAATCGATCATCAGTAGGCTTGATCTCAATAAGGCGACTGGCCCAGACGGTATCCCAGCTATTGCCTTAAAGAAATGTTCCCCCGAACTAGTACCAGTCCTATCTAAGCTCTATACGATTTCTATATTTTCTGGGGAATTCCCTTCATCATGGAAGTTAGCAAATGTTCAACCTATTCCCAAAAAAGGTGATAAGACCGATCCCTCAAATTACAGACCAATTGCCATCACTTCCATTTTGTCTAAAATCATGGAAAAAGCCATCAATCAGCAACTGCTCACGTTCCTTGAAACTAACAAACTCGTTAGTGACTACCAATATGGGTTTAGGCAAAGTCGTTCAACAGGCGATCTTCTTTCATATGTGACCCAAGTTTGGAACAATACAGTAGAGCAGTCAGGTGAAACAGTTGTAGTCGCTTTAGATATCTCAAAGGCATCTGACCAAGTTTGGCATAAGTGTTTACTTGCCAAACTCACCTCGTTTGGGTTAAATGATACGCTCATCAACTGGGTTTCTAGTTTCCTTGATAAAAGACGAATACGTGTCGTAGTTGATGGCTTTTTTCAAAAGAAGTTAGCATTAACGCGGGCGTACCACAGGGATCCGTTATAGCGCCTATCCTTTTTCTACTGTACATAAACGACCTTATTTCTTCAACAACTAACCCCATCCATTGCTTTGCTGACGATAGCACTCTTCACTGTAGTTCATCTCAGTCTACTCATAGTGATAATCCACCTTCTATGTCAAATCAAGAAATTAAAGCTGAAATGGCAAATTCAATCAACAAAGACATTCAACGTATTCTCGAATGGAGAAGCAATAATCTAGTTAAATTTAATGCTAACAAAACTCAGTGTTGCCTTATGTCCGCCAAAAAAGATCGATCATTTCCTGTTGTAAGTATGAATTGCTCAGTTCTTAAGTTTTCAGACTCTATTACTCTGTTGGGTATGACTGTATCTTCAAATCTCTCATGGGTTGACCATCTTCTGTCAGCTACCAAAACAGCTGCTCGTAAAATAGGCTTTTTGTACAGATCTAAGCAGTACTTTACCTCTAGACAACTCCTTTTGCTGTATAAGGGCCAAATTCGGCCTCATCTGGAATATAATTCTCACCTTTGGGTTAGTGCTCCCCAATACGCTCTCGATATCGTTGATCGTATTCAAAAGAGAGCTATTAGGCTTATAAATGACCCGTCTTTAACTTCTCACATACAGTCCCTTGAGCATAGAAGGATGGTTTCAGTTCTTTCTTTGTATTATCGTTATTACAACGGCTATTGTGCTGGTGAATTACATTCTTTGATACCATCTCCGGCTATCTTTGCAAGAAACACTCGGTTCGCTCGTTCACATCATCAGTATGCAGTACAAATCTCCACTTGTCGTACCAAACGGGCGCAATCCACATTTTTCTACATGGCTTCTAAACTCTGGAATGATCTCCCTAGTTCCTGTTTTCCTCTCACTTATGATATGAGAAAATTTAAGGTAGCTGTTCATAGGCATCTACTGGCAATTCATTATCCCTCTATCCATCCTCCTAAGTGTTCCTGAGTGCTTTAGCACGATAGGCCTTATTTAGCCTGTTCAGGTCCACAATCATAAAAAAAAAAAACAAATTATTAATTTAAACATCAAATTAATTTTGCAATTTTGCATTATCATTATCTTAATCTGAACGAATTTGCCATTTCCTTAAATAAGAGGTTTGTTATGTTTATACCTTTTCCTATTATTATTATGAAAAATTATAATTGCGCCATATTCTTCCTTGTTAATAATATTCATACTTCTCAATGTAACCATAATTACATATTTTATTTTAAAATACGAAATATTAAAGTTTTGAATTTATAATTATCCTTCTCTTTGCCAAATGTCGTTAAGATTATTTATCCTCTTGCCATTAATTTTTATTGCAATAACTTGTTTGATTTATTCACTTACTACAATTAGTAATTCCCGATTTATAAAGCAATATTTAATATAATCTGTTTTAAATAGTGAAAAAAGTTAATTCTGTTGATTATTAATTTTATGTCTAAATTTCTATGTCTCACTCCAGTACCCCAAATCACCCTTATAAAACTAGAAGTACGGCATTCAGACCGCAAAAAATCACCATTTTACCAAATTTTATTGAGTCAAGGCGATATTTTTAACCCTCCAAAAAGATTAACTAGAACCCCGCCTTCTACCCCAATACCCGATACTGAATCGCAAATTATTAACAAAATTGATCTCTTTGAAACTATAACATCGCCCAATAATCCTTTTATACATCCGCCAAATTCAATAAATACTACTGACATACATTTAAAACCACAAGCGTTATCTGAATATAATACAGCACAACCGACAACGACTAACAATATAACTGTAAGATAGGTAAACTCGGAAGTTTCTACGCCGGTTTTTCCAAAATTCATCACACCTGATACATTTATACCAGCTGAAACAAACTGCATAACTTTTTTGCAACAGTACGATCGTTGCGCGAAATCAAACTATTGGGGAGATAACAATAAAATTACGTACTTTTCTAATTTTCTAAAAGGTTACGCATATACATGGTATTTAAATTTCTCTAGTAATGCTAACAATGCAGAAAAAAAGTGGAATGATATTTCATCAGATTTTCAAATTCATTTTGGAGGTACAACAACCGCTTTTTTAGCAAAACATAATTTAAGGAATCGCAAACAACAACCTAACGAGACCGTGCTTAAATGTTATAACGCTCTATTGGAGTTTTCAGAACAAATTTCACCTCATATTCCTTTGACAGAAGTAGTTGATTTTTTCATTGACGGCTTACAACCAAGATTAAAATCAGACTTCATTTTAATCTGTCCTAATCCGGACGAGATCACCTGTGATAATTTCAGAACAGCAGTATTCAAGTTGTCAAATTTACAAGAGATGCGAATTAAAGATATTGTGGATCAAAAGTCTTCTTCCTTATTGTCGATCGATGGCCACAAAATCCGTCAACATGATGACGAACGATCCAACAACACACGTTGTAGAAATTTAGAGGTCCCCAGGACCCAAAACTTTTCAAATAATCGTAATACTTTTGCTAGGGATAATTCTAGAAGCCGTAATGGGATACCTACTTGTTTTCTACGCAACCGAATATGCTACTTTGCATCTAAATGCAATTTCAATAATCTCAATCGCACCCCCCATTCAAATAATTTTGTGCAAAGTCCTAGTAATGATACTACAAACAATTATGGTGGTTTTCCAGGGAAATAACAATTTAAGGGGCATCAATAGCGTTAGGGGAATCCATAGGACAATAATTTTCGCAAACAGCAATACATACACAAGACAAAAATCATTTAGGGAACGTAGATCACCTTACAGATCACCATCCCAAACTCCTACTCAAAAAAACAAAGGAGAGCACATCGATGGCGAAAATTAGTAAATATATGCCACGTATATTTTAAAATTCTTGTTAAATTAGGCAACTTCGAACAAAAAACTAAGCTTTAGTAATAGAACCTTTGCAAGTTTTAGTAATTTTATAGAATTCCTTTTTAAGGCAAAATAAAGCTATAATTGATTTTAATGAATTTCAGTTAATTTTAAAAGAGATTATAAAAAGTTTAAAGTACCTTTTGCGAAAAATTTAGATTGTAGTGACGATCACATCACTTCAGATAAGGTATTAATAACAAATAAACAGGAAAACGTTATAAAGTAACAATTCGTGATGATATCATATTACAAATAAATAAACTTTTAAATAATGCAATTAATATCGATTCATCTATAAATTTGAAATATACTAATCTTGAAAAATATGTTTTTGGAGCGTCACCCGAATTATTTAATAAAAAGTCAATAATAATTACGAAGTACCTCCATGCGTACAAAAGTAAATTTTATGTGACTATACAAGTGTTAGTGGGTAACAAAGAAAAATTATTTGCTGGAACAACATTTGGGCATCTAGTGTATAGTGGTGAATAACAATTACATTTAAACAACAATGCAGATAAGAAGAGAATACATCACAATATTTCATCGGATTTCAGAAAATGTGAAAAATCGAAACTAAACGAATTTTATCCGAATTTCAAGCTATGTTTGCCGAAGAAGCAGTATCAATGGGGTTCACCAATCAAGTGACACACACCATAGATATCGGAAATTAAGCACCTGTTAAAAGCCACCCCTATCGTATATTACAAAAAGAAAGAAATATAATACAAGATCAAATAGAATAAATTACAAAGAAAATAATTATCCATTACCCCTTATTGATGACATTTTCCAATATTTAGACCAAGCAAAATACTTTACGTGTTTAGATTTATTTTCAGGTTATTGGCAGTGCGGATTAGACCCATAAAGTCAAGAAGAAACAGATTTTGTTTCACCGGACGGATTCTACGAATTTACAATTTGGACTTTGCAACGCACCAGCCACATTTTTTAAATTAATGGACATAGTCTTCGAGGGAATGAAATGAAAGGAAGTGATAGTATACTTAGACGATATTTTAATATTCTCGAACACCTTTGAAGAACATATCACAAGATTACGTCATGCATTTCAACGTTTACGAAACCCAGGGTTAACACTTAAACCATCCAAGTGTATATACGCACAAAGAGAAATTAAACTATTAGGGCATGTAATTTCAGATAAAGGGATTACACCCGATAAAAGCAAATTAAAGCAAATTCCGACTTTCTAACACCACATAATATTAAAACAGCACAAAGTTTTCTTGGATTACCCAACTACTATAGAAAATTTGTTAGAAATTTTTCACAAATTGCCACACCCTGGTAAGCTACAGGAAAAGACACTATTTTCAATTTTGGTCCTGAACAACAAGCAGCTTTCGAAAACTTAAAAACAAAATTAATAGGTGCACCAGTTTTAGCATATTCCGATCTAGGGACACGAAAAGATCTTCATGTGGACGCTCCAGACTACATCTCTAGAAGCTTAACAAAGGCCGAACGCAATTATTCTATTTCAGAATGTTAGCAGTGATTTGGAGTCTTACGTATTTACGACAGCTTATACATGGAAGACCAATTAATATCATTACTCTTCATACCCATCATAACACATTTGTTTTCTAAAAACGTTAAAAAATCCAACAGGACGATTGGCAATCAATAAAACTTTCCGAATTTGAATTAATAGTTACACACAAACCAGACACAGCCCACAGAGACGCGGATTGCTTACTCCGCAACCCGTTGGAGAATCCGCAGCAGAAGATGAAGACCTTTTGGACATTCCGACATACTTACTACAAACTTACGGAATAACCGCACTTCTGAGAGAGATGGCAAGTTACAATAATTAATAACCGCGATGGAGAAAACAGCTGGTATAGCACTGAAAAGAAGAACAAAGAATTTTTTTTATGAAGGTTAACATACTCTATAAGAAAAATACGTCAACTTAGGGAACGCAAGCCTAACCGTCATCCCAAATCACCTGAGAGAAGAAATATTACTATATTACTATATTATATTATTATATTACCGTCACAATGAATCACATTCCGGACACCTACGAATTACTAAAAATTATCATAAAATTAAAACGAGCTGCTATTATTTAAAGGTGTAGAAAAATATGTAAAGGGATACCCTGATTGCCAAGTCAGGAACTTCAAACCTGCCGGCTTGTTGCAGCCCATTCCCATGTCCCTACCATTTGATAAAGTAGGAGATCTGTTGGGGCCATTCACGGGAAGCGAGGATGGTAACACTATGATAATTGATAACAGTTGCCACAGACTATACAACGAGATGGGTGGAAACAAAAGCATTACCCAACGGTAAAGCCGGTCCAGTGCAAAATTCCATCTAGAAAATATACTTATGCGCCATGGTTCTCCAAGATTTTTGTTTAGTGATAGAGGCAAAACGTTCCAATCGGAAGTTGTCATAGAATTATTAAAAATAATGGGAGTTAAAAAAAATTTTTGTATACGCTCGCAAAAATGGCTATTTTATGGACTCGTTTCAATCCATAAAATAGCTCATTTTCGGCCTAGTCCCTGAAAGTCGTCATGGTAACCACTTTATATTATTTTAAATAATTCAGTGGACAGTTTTAAAAATTATTTTATTTATCAGTTCTATCATTCGAGTTTGTCAAAAGACTAGGTACTTTTAAAAAAAGTCTAATAGTACAGTTAAGTAACGTACATATTACAAATCTCTGTCAAAAAATAAGGGCAATATAAAGAAAAATGGCTATTTTTGTATCAAGTACCTAGTAATTTTATTCGAATAGAATCGATAAATTAGGTATTCTAGGAAAATTTTAGAGAGCTTAAGCAAAAAATATTGTTCGTAACACATACTTAAAATAGGTTTTTAGGACTTATTTGCTATTCCTAAACAACAAATTCGTGCTAAAAACCTCATTTTAGGTACTTGATACAAATATAGCGATTAGTACATCATTTCATCCTCAATTTAACGGAATAACTGAAAGATTGAATAAAACACTAGCGAATATGTTATCCTTATACACAAACACACAGCAAACAGATTGGGATCAATATTTAGCCATGGTTACTTTTTCATAAAAACTTCTAGACAAGAGAGTACCGGAACATTTTCATTATGCTAGAGAACCCACATTACCAACAGAAGCAATGCTTACGCAAGAGACGCCTATTGAAGACGTGCAAACAATTAGAGATCGTACACTAAATATACGCAACCTCTCAGTCGAAAAAATCCAGGCTATACAGAAAAAGGATAAAACCCACTACGACAGTAAACATCATTTGCACCAATTAGAATAGTAGGTAGGAGCGAAAAATTACTCTTACGATGGTTTGGACGTTATGAAATTATAGGGAAAAGAGAAGAAGTAGATTATATCATAAAAATGGGATCCACGCCCAATTTAAGTACATGTCTCACGTATCCTACTCTATAATGATCCATGGACAGCGGAGGCTGAAGACAGCCCCTAGAAGATACATACAATTGGTGGGAAAAGTAAGAGAAATGTGGCATATCTGAAACACTCCCAGTGGTTAAAATCGCTGCCAGATGTCAAATAGATACCTACAACATTTCCTATTAATTAGACGAATAAAACCTAGATAATCTTAATAAATAAATTACAACTATCATATAAAATAAACTGAAGAGCATTTCAAACTTTATATACGGTTTCGTGTAATTATAAATATCAAGAGATCAAACTAAGCACATGTAGAGCATATAAGCGTTAGTTATAAAACACTTTTAACCATATCCCACGAAGAATGCAGAAAGAGAAGAGCACAATTAGCGATCATCATTACTCCCCAAGTAACGATATGGCCGTAGTTGTGGCTCTTCCATTTCCTATCTCTACAGTAAAAAATTACTACGCAAGAAAGCTTAAGAATAACAGCAAATAAACAAATTTTAAGCACCTTTAATAAAGCAATTACCATTCTTTCCTTGACTTCAGCGAGTCCGTCCTAAATAATGTTGAGATAACATAACGGATGAAAATGTAACATGGCCCGATACCTCTGCCGAGGACATGTTTTTAGCACCGACTAAACAGCTAATTCAAACACTTTCGACCCAACAAAGACGCGACGAATGTTTAAATAATAATAATTGGATGACAACCGTCCCGCATTTGAATATGACAACGACATCAACGTTGTCGAATATTGTAGAAAATTAAGAAAGTGCTCTTCGCACAACTTAGGATGAACTATATACGTGTCAAGGAGATACGACGTATTTTATGGGGAATATATTGACTATTTTACTGTTAATTTTGTTTTATGAAGTGTTACAATGAAATACATCCCTTGTGACGTTTATTCATCATTCAACCGTAGCTACTACGGAAGGAGAACAGTTAAAAACGAACAAGGATTAATGTATTCAAAATAACATTTTTAGTAATATTTCTTATATTATTAATTGTGCTAGCTTTATACTATCGATGTAAAAGGAAAAATCATAAACATATTAAGCGTACACAAACATATGATCCTCACCCATAAGGTTGGTTGTCAGTGGTTCCTGAAAAACGCAGCCAAGGGGAAGACCACATAAAAACAAGAGGAATAAGCCTTCCCACTAGTTTCGAACGTCTCCGATGTTTATATTCGGTAGACAGAAGCAGCTTCCTACCAGTTGTTCTCCAAGAGGTAACCCAACTCAAGGAGAATATTAGGGTAAGTATACCACTGGTAATAAAATTGTTCACAGCTGTAACGCCGATATTAGAAATAACGAGATTATAAACAAAAATTAAGATGAATATAAGTAAGTTGAGTTAAGATGAAAAAAAATGTTGGTATGTATGTTATTTAATTTAAAGTGAATTATGTTTAGAAATATATAGAGATCTATGTGAATTTTGATTAGTTAAATTGACGTCAAAGAAATCAATTGCAGGTTGTTTGCAATTGCATGTTATAGCTTCAAACCGTTTTACGTCTAATTGTTTAAATGTGATTTGAGGAAACGAGTAGTGAATCTTCGTCCCCCAGCTAGACCTTCACGAAATTTTGGAAATTCATAACTCTCCCAAGAATAAATGGTAAAAACAAATTTAAACTGTACGAGTAAAAGTTAAAGAAATATTAAAAAGTAATAAAGAATTAAAGTATGGGAAGTGTACCCATGATGGACCCCCGACAATGATGGACCACTAACTGTATTTTCAAATTTACCGTGCATAACCGCCATCTTGGTTAGGGTAATCGAAGTATATAGTCAGATGTTTACAAACGCTCATGCGAATACAAGTGTTTTTTTTTGTGAAAATATACTATAAAGTAGCTTAGCATGATGTTAGGTAACTTTTTTTTATGCTCAGCAAGAATCTGCTTTTGTTACTGCAGTTTGAAGGAACTGTTGCGTGTTAATTACCGAGCAGAAACTGAGGTTATGGCAAAGATCGAGAGAGCTTGGAATGGACCCTTTAACTGTGTTCTATGATGGACCAGGGTCCATTATTGGAAATGCTCTAATTCTATCTTTTGAGTTATTTTTATTTCATTTATAGGATAAGGCATCCAAGAAAAGACAACCGTGCAACGAGCATTACATGCGACAGGTTATCCGCAACGTACAAAACCACAATATGGGCAATAAGTTGGTTTCAAATACTTTCAATGTACCCAAAACAACCTTACGAAGACATTCGGCTAAACAGGACAGTGCCAATGGTGATTTGGGAGGACGAAGAGCGACTTCCTCTGGAGCCATCGAATAGGAGATTGCTAATCATATAATTCATATGGAAATAAGATTTTTTGGACTAAGATCTGAAGATTTACGTCGGACCGTATTTGAAGTAGCCGAAAAAAATGAAATAAAACATGAGTTTAATCGCGAAATAAAACTGGCGGATTGGAAATGGGTTAGGTATTCCTAAAACGCAATCTACGAGTATCTTTGAGAAGCCCAGTGGTACTTCAATAGCTAGAGCCCAGGCTTTTAACAATCCAAATATAGAAGCTTATTTCAATGAACTGTCTAATGTTCAAGCAGTACAACTTTCTCCCCGAAAATATATACAATATGGATGAGTCAGGTTTGACTAAGGTCTAAAAGAAATGTCAAAAAACTTACGCTGCATAAGGTCGTAAGCAAATTGGTGCACTTAGTAGTGCCGAACGTGGGTAACAAGGAACCGTAGTGTGTGCAATGAATGCCATAGATACTTACGTCCCTCCTGTTCTTATTTACCGTCGTCAAAGAATGAACGATGAGCTTATGAACGGTGCCCCCAGTGGTAGCATAGCTTTCGCACAAGAAATAGGTTGGATGACCCGTAAAATTTTTTTTAAATGGCTAAAGTATTTTGTAAGGTACGCCAAAGCGTTTAATGAGAATAGGGTTCCTTTACTACTAGATGGCCACAGGTGTAATTATGTTTTGTTTTGCTTCACACTGTTCTCATCACGTTCAACCATTGGGCGAGGGATTCTTCCGTCCTCTTCATACATATTTCGACCAAGAAATCCAATTATGGCTGCGTTTAAACCCAGGAGAGGCAGTGACTCAATTCAAAATAGCAGGGTTTCTCAATAAAGCTTATTTGAAAAGTGCGGTACCATCAAATGCTATAAATTCGTTCAAAAATACCGGCATCCATCCTTTTAATCCTCATGTTTTTGAGGACTGGGAGTTTGCACCAGCTTTAGCAACAGATAATCAGCCCAAGTAATTGAGAGAGAAATACTGTGTATACTCCCAATCACGTGCGATAGAAAAGTGGATTCGTTGTCTGATCTGTCAATCTCACAATGAGTGTGCTGGTGTTAGCTACTGTTGTAAAAGGTTTACTTGTGAGTTATGCAATTAATTTTAGTTTGTTCTGTGTTTGTTACAGCAAGGATAAATTTTTCTAATAAAACTTGAAAAATACACTTTTATTCGTTTATTTTATAGGGGCCGACATGGGCGCATATGTGCCAATGATGGACCCCTCAACTATTTTGTAAAAAATGCTTGTATTATTAAACAGGAAATTAATTGGTAACAAATTAACCTTATACTATAATCAACTTGGAATTATGTATAGCTCTTCATACAAAGAAATTTAATAACTACAAAAGTAAAAAATATATAATAGAATTTCCTTATGGGGTCCATCAAAGGCATATTTCCTTGAAACAGTTTGAAGAGTTGTGTAAATGGCATTTAGAAACCGTTTACCCTGTTATGTCTTTAATACGCTAACACGGCCACGGCTAATGAATAGAATGGACGACGATAATAATACAGTTAAAAGGGAAATAGCCATTTTCAGAAGAAATGAGAATGGAAGGCCACCGCCAGAAGACGCAGATTTGACCAGACCTTGCGCTAATTGATTTTGGCTGATCCTTAGCGAAATAGCTCTTGTTGAAGTTGATCTAGCTTGTTTAAGCTTTGAAACAAACATCATTCATCATTCCTGTTTGATTTGTAATGGTGATAATAATGTGCGTAGTACGTCTGTATCGTGTAGAGTAAATATTTTTATTCGTTTAAACATTTACATACCTGAAAACGTACGATTATTGCGTTCTGCACTTGGATGGCAAGGGTTTTATTTTGGAGCATTTACTTCCAAGGTTGCTGTCTGTTAATGGGCCATACGTCATTAAAGGTTAGCAAGTATAGGCATTTTTTCAAGAAATCCGACTCGTTAGTAAAAAAAAGTGATGTACAAGGATGCATATAGTTTTAGCGAAGAAGATTTCTAATCCGTAGCCCCCGTTACGAAAGAATAATTTTGGGAATTGTATTCGTTTTGTGATTCAATACCTCGGTAAGGTGGACAAAGGTATGTGACCAAAAAGGACCTCTTGACGCAAGATTCGGAAAGGTTTGTCGGACGAGTTTTTGAAAACTATTTTTCACTACCCAAGTAGACAAGCTGTAAGCTGCTACAGTTAGAGAATGGATAATGCAAAGATTCGTACCTAGTTATATTGGACTTGAAGCCATTACAAGGGAGGATTACATTACCAACCATGTAACAGAATCTTCCAACCAATTATATAATCCGCAACCCAACATACCGATAGCAATTGCATATATTGACAGGACTTACTACTACATATCATAAAGTAATAACTTTCCTGTCTTAAGACAATCTTACAACGTGCATAAGAGTCTCCACTTAGTAAAACCGGCTCTCATTGCAGCTGCAGATGGATATATACTAGCAATCCAACGTCCTTATTTTTCGGACCTAAAAATAATGATTAATATTGCTGATTAATGAGTTTAATAGGGATGCAATAAGAGCATAGTTTCACCAAGGAGATAGTTTTGTGATAGATCGTAGATATTGTGATTCCATACCTCTGCTTGACGATGTGAGTATTTCAAACGAGATGCCAGCTTTTCTTGAACGAGGCCAGAACCAATTGTCGACTGAAGCAGCAAATCAGTGCCGCATAATAACTAAAACAAGGTGGATAGTTGAAGCCAGAAACGGTCACCTCAAATTCATATTTAAAATTACGATACTACATATCGAAAACCTTGGCGATTTCTATCGTATTGCTGGAGCGATAATAAACGAGTTTCACCCTCGCGTTCTTATGTTAGGCGCTAACGAAGAGCTGGCTCAGCAATTACTGGAAAAAGCAACCCAGGTTAATATTATACAAGCCCGTGTGGAAGTAGAAAATCTTCGTAGACAAAACTCTCGTTAGGTTAAAAAAAATGAACATGATTTAGGTAACTTACCTCGTCTCACGTTAGATTATCTTCGAGAGCTCACTGTAGGGGTATACCAAGTTAACCTGGCCCCATCTTACATTCAAGATAAGTTGCAACGAGATGAAGAAGAATTCCGCATAGATTATCTTAATAATGAACCCGGTTTTATAAGAATTAGACATTTTTCGGGCTTTCGCAATGCGACAAAACATCAATTGTGGATTGCCTACAACCCCACCGAAAATCAGGAAGCCGATTAGAATGCTAAGGATCTAATTTTTGGTTACTACTGTACGTGCGAATAAGGTGCAAGAACTCTTGGAACATGTGCGCATATTGCTAGTGTTTTGGGGTTTTTGGAGTATGCGCGTTATAAAAATGATGTTCACTATCCAAAATCAACTTTGTTGGATAAAATATTGGACGTAGTTAATCGAGCGCAACAACATGATCCAAACATTGCAAATAATAACAATGCAATCCAAACAGGTTTGAGAAAGTGCCCTATGGCCCATATTGTTGTAATTACTTATGTTATTTGGCGTTAATAAATAATTTCGTCAAACTCTTGCACATCAAATTTAAAAATAGCACTTTCATATGCACAACTTTGGCGAGATGTAGCGCAAGAACTTCCATTTTTCGACTTTATGCCTATGGTAGTCCACAACATATCAAAAACTTAGCCAAATCCACAGAAAGCCATTTACCATTTAGATGGTGCGGTATCCTTTGTAATTGAATTTCTTCTGGGTGACAATACCTTGAGCTGCAATGAACTATATTATCATAACACTTAATTTTTGATTCTCCAAGTAAAAAATTACGGACCATCTTCCGAAACATCTTTTTTACACAGATGATACACAGATGTATCAAGTGGAAAATGGTCTAATTGTTTTAAAAATGTTGATAATGTCTAAAACCATTGTACACTCTATCTCAGCTTTTTCATGACAACAATACCTTGCTTATTGTGCTTTGCGCATAAGAAATTAAACTAAATTCAATTAATTCTAATGTTGCATCTGTCATCAATCTAGTTCTGCCGGCGTCTTCGATTGCCGTACTTTACCTTTTTTTAATAATTCAGACAGCATTTTTTTTATTTAATAGCTTAACGAATTCAAATAGTTGTCTCCCATACGTTTCACTATTTTTTCTCCTTGTTTTCGACGCGGTTTTCAATCTATTTTTCCTTGATTCTCAGGCCTATTGTCCTTTTTTTTACTTCCTGGTCGGTCCTAAAACATGAGCTTTTAATAATCTTAAATTGTATGCTTTAAATTCTGTACAGATTGCAACTGACAAGTAAAATAATTCCTCTAAAACCAAAGAAGCCTACTTGGACGCATATACACTATATACACTTTCCTGCTAACACGTTAAGCAATTCTTTGATATATTTCCACTACAATGCGTACTAATGGATTCTTCCTGTTATATTTCTAGATTTTTTGTACGACACAAAGTGTAGGGACGTAATTATTTACAGTATTAATATTGGATACTTCAATTCAGTGCCTTATTTATAAATTTTTTTGCACTTCGACATATCGATGTTGCATTCTCTCTTTGAACGTATACTGCTACTATTTTATTTCAGTAAAATAGTGAACTGGAAATAAATGAATAGTTATAAAGGTAAAAGTGGCTGGAGAAAGAATTTTATGTTTTATTCGAACAAAAAATACGTTTTTGTGCTTTCATTCTGTAATAGGGTATATGCAGACCGCAAATGCGTCAGGAAACTTTGCGTTTTCCGACATAGACAGGCAATAATAATACTAAATTAGAGTTGGTATTCGTTATAGTGACAGAACTAATAAGATATTCGAAATAATCGACATTTGACATAACACAGCGCATAATCGCTCTACGTGTACGTGTACGCATTCGTTATTATGTCCGAATTAGTTCTTTATAAAGTACAGATGACATCTACAAATTATTATAAAGTCAACAAACTTGTAAGGTAGCTACAAAGGTCGAGTAATGAATAATTTTGCAATTGTATTTTTTAGGTTATATTGGTTACTGTCAGTTGTCAGTATTGCCAACTTAATTTCAACAGGTATGAAATTTTAGTGTTTTTTGATTTTAATACCACTTGTTTACTGGTACTCGCAAATACCCATTTTCTGGCCTTGTAATACAAATAACTACTTCAGGAATTGTCCGGAAAATTACCATTTTCTGCACTAATAAAACATGATAAATTTGAAATTGTGAACTTTCACCATTATTACACATCTTTAAAACACTTATCTTTTTAAGTTTTTTATGGTATATTTTTTATTTTTATATTATACAATCTAAATATTTAGATAGCATTGTCTTAAACAATTTTAAAAGATAATACTACTACTGACGAAGATAACTTATGTGTTGTCGAAACGTTGTGATTGTATAACGTAAATATAGAAAACCCAAAAAGATAAGTATTTTAAATAACAACTGTGTTGACCATTGAAAAAATATCTTCCCAGAAATAAAGGCTATTGCAAAGTGTTTATACATTTACAAAACCTATATACTAAATTATTCATATCTCCTTTTCTTAAACACCTTGCGCAGGATTTTTTTAGCATTTCTAAGTTTAATACAAGGTGTTAGAAGTTGCGTGGATTTTGAACCAAGCACAAATTATTATAAAATTTATATAATGATTAATTATTACGAATAATTAAACTATTATAATAACATACAACGGGGAAGGAACGGAGAATATGGGGCATGTGATAAAAGAGTGTATGGAGTTAAGGGAGGATCACAGGATTGTAGAAGAAATACTAGAGGAAAACAGATAATGGGAGAGGGGACAGAAGGGAAAAGATAGACAGTGTGATATATATAATCGAAATAGAAAGTGTAAAGTAGAATACTTTGCAATATTGTAAAATAAGGAAATCAAGATAAACTAGTAACTAATAACAAAAAGCATTTAAAAAGGTTAAGGTAGTAAACAAGATTCAAATTTCAATAATGGACATAACAAATTAATTCTGAAGCATTTCATTTCGTTCTAAATTCTAAGTAGCAGATAAATCTGTACCATTTAGCGGATTAGTTGATCTTTGTACTATTTGCGGTTTTTCCACAAAGTTTTGCTAACTACCTTTCACATCAACCTCTGGTCTTAAGGTAACTATTAAATGAAATGGGAACGAGGCCACTTAGACCGGTAAACAATCCCTGTTGCCCCATTTTGTTCAACAAATAAACGTCCACGTTCACCACAGAAAACATAATTTTTTATCCTAACGTATCCTACTGTTAGCCATTTTCATTCAGAAAGGACGAAATTATGTTTTCTTAATCATGCTTTTCCAAAGAAAAATCAAAGGTGAATTAATTAGTTTTTGATGATGCATAGTTTAGTGACATTAATATATCCATTTCTTCGTAAACATTCAAAAATTGCAGACATTAGTGAAGCTCACAATAATCCCTATTGTAATTAATCTTATCAGTTTTAACAGCTTTTATCAATCACTCATAACGATTGGGACTAAAGGACTTTCAAACAACCCAATGTGGAAAGTATAACCAGTAAGTTAATAAGGGAATTAGAGCATTCGTGGTCAGAATAATGATTATTTGCACTAGATTATTATAAACTTTGTTAAATGGTCTGTGTGTGCGTAATCTCAAAAATTCATGATGGGAGAAGAAAAAAAATTAATTAGCGTACGTACAAAGAAATACATAAATCAGACAAGAAATTAGGTTCCCAGTAAATTATGTTTTTATTCGGTAAGCATTAATGTAAATTAAGTTTCAAATAAACCCCTCAAATAATTTCAGTTAAGAACTTCAGACCAAATTAAGAAAAGTAAAAATAACTTTGAAAATGTAAATTTAAAACAAAACATCAAATTTTATAAGGAATTTGAAGTTAATTATAAGAGAATTTATTCCCAAAAATAAAATTTAAGTTATTAAAAGCAGAAAACTAAATTTAGAAACAAAAATTTAAAGGGAAGCTGAGTAAATTATGAAGTAAAGTAAAACGAATTACTAAAACAGTTAAGTTAGATCATTTATTTTCCATAGGTATATCAGACATAGACTAAAAAGTATACCTACAATAATAAGGTAGCTTTTAACGTATCTAGAGCTTTGGGAAATCGTGGATATTTCTTCAAGTAACAAAACTTAAGTATCGAAAAAAATATAAAAGGAAAAATACATTAGGTTGCAACAGTTGCACAGACAACCAGTGACAAAACAAGTTTAACTATACCTGAGACAGTCTATTTGTCATAGTACCTGTATTTTATCATTAGTAGAAGTAAATAAAATATAGATACCGAATACAAGCGCAGCTAAGTAAATTACGTATTTGGAATAGAAACGTTTAAACAAAGTTTTAATAATATTCCAGATACCGGAGCAACGAATAATAGGTAATACAAGATGTTTCAATGGAAGGTGTTATAAGCTGTATAAGATCTACATAATTTTCAATGTTATAAATGGTAGCAGCCTGATTTGACTTATCAGCTAACATAGCCTTAGTGACTTGGTAGAAGGCGATGGAAAAAAAATGAAAATGTTACTAACGCGAAGGTTGAGATTTACGAAATTCAGATGATACCCATCAGTAAGATCTGCTGTTATCGAAGTTATTAGCTGCATGAAGAAATTGTAAGTGGTGAAAAAGGAATTTTTCTAGAAATCCAGAATTTAACTTAGTGCCCAAAATTTATATCCCAACTTAACGTGAGTTTTGTTTATCTGATACAAAACCGAACAAGCAAAAGAAATGCGCAGTATAATAATATGTACTAAAATGCGTATATCACACGATACATAACAAAACGGTTCAAAAGTACCATTGTAAGTTAATATTGTGCGGAGATAAGCCTTTATATTGATAATAGTGAAGTTGTCGCTACATACCAATTTCAGATTAACTATAAAACTTGTTGAATTGGTATATAATCCAGATCATATAAAATTGGGAATGATCCATCGCAGTTGTGTGCAGTTTGCAAGAAAACTACACAATTTGGCAACTCTGTAAACAGCATAATAGTAACCCATGGTATTTGGACCACCATGTATATAATGGCAATTAATCTTTGGATGCTTACTGTCATTAACGTTGTGTACGCTCAGACATTTATATTTAAAATTGTATTTACATTTCCGTTTACGTTTACGTTTCACGTTTACGTTTACGTTTACGTTTACGTTTACGTTTACGTTTACGTTTCCGTTTGCGTTTACGTTTACGTTTACGTTTACGTTTACGTTTCCGTTTGCGTTTGCGTTTGCGTTTGCGTTTGCGTTTGCGTTTGCGTTTGCGTTTGCGTTTGCGTTTACGTTTACGTTTACGTTTACGTTTACGTTTACGTTTACGTTTACGTTTACGTTTACGTTTACGTTTACGTTTACGTTTACGTTTACGTTTACGTTTACGTTTACGTTTACGTTTACGTTTACGTTTACGTTTACGTTTACGATTACGTTTACGTTTACGTTTACGTTTACGTTTACGTTTACGTTTACGTTTACGTTTTCGTTTGCGTTTGCGTTTGCGTTTGCGTTTGCGTTTGCGTTTGCGTTTGCGTTTGCGTTTGCGTTTGCGTTTGCGTTTGCGTTTGCGTTTGCGTTTGCGTTTGCGTTTGCGTTTGTTGCGTTTGCGTTTGCGTTTGCGTTTGCGTTTGCGTTTCGTTTGCGTTTGCGTTTGCGTTTTGCGTTTGCGTTTGCGTTTGCGTTTGCGTTTCGTTTGCGTTTACGTTTACGTTTACGTTTACGTTCGTTTACGTTTACGTTTACGTTTACGTTTACGTTTACGTTTACGTTTACGTTTACGTTTACGTTTACGTTTACGTTTACGTCGTTTACGTTTACGTTTACGTTTACGTTTACGTTTACGTTTACGTTCGTTACGTTTACGTTTACGTTTACGTTTACGTTTACGTTTACGTTTACGTTTACGTTTACGTTTCTACGTTTACGTTTACGTTTACGTTTACGTTTACGTTTACGTTTACGTTTACGTTTACGTTTACGTTTACGTTTACGTTTACGTTTACGTTTACGTTTACGTTTACGTTTACGTTTACGTTTACGTTTACGTTTACGTTTACGTTTACGTTTACGTTTACGTTTACGTTTACGTTTACGTTCGTTTACGTTTACGTTTACGTTTACGTTTACGTTTACGTTTACGTTTACGTTTACGTTTACGTTTACGTTTACGTTTACGTTTACGTTTACGTTTACGTTTACGTTTACGTTTACGTTTACGTTTACGTTTACGTTTACGTTTACGTTTACGTTTACGTTTACGTTTACGTTTACGTTTACGTTTACGTTTACGTTTACGTTTACGTTTACGTTTTCGTTTACGTTACGTTTACGTTTACGTTTACGTTTACGTTTACGTTTACGTTTACGTTTACGTTTACGTTTACGTTTACGTTTACGTTTACGTTTACGTTTACGTTTACGTTTACGTTTACGTTTACGTTTACGTTTACGTTTACGTTTACGTTTACGTTTACGTTTACGTTTACGTTTACGTTTACGTTTACGTTTACGTTTACGTTTACGTTTACGTTTACGTTTACGTTTACGTTTAAGTCTACGTCTACGTTCACGTTCACGCTCACGCTCACGCTCACGCTCACGTTCACGTTCACGTTCACGTTCATGTTCACGTTCATGTTCACGTTCACGTTCACGTTCACGTTCACGTTCACGTTCACCTGTACCTGTACCTATATCTGTGCCTTCACCTGTACCTGTACCTGCAGCTGTATCTGTACCTGTACCTGTACCTATACTTGTACCTGTACCTGTACCAGTACCTGTACCTGTACCTGTACCTGTACCTGTACCTGTACCTGTACCTGTAACCTGTTCCTGGTCTTGTACCTGCACTTTTACCTGCACATATCCCTGTACCTGTACTTGTACCTGTATCTGTATCAGAACCTGTACCTGCACCTCTACCTGTACCTTTACCTGTACCTGTACCTGCACCTGTACCTGTACTTGCACCTGCATCTGCATTTGTACTTGCACCTGTACGTGTACTAGTGCTTGTAGTTCTACTGGTTGAGCGATCTTATCGATTGATTTTCAGCCGCACCAACGTAACTATTGAAACTTTCCGATTAAAAATTCCTTTACGTTAACGCAAAGCTATAAAATATCTGTTCTGGAACAACAAAGTAATTGAAACAATTTTAATAATAACGTTTAAGGATAATTATGTAACCTCCATTTTAGTAGGTTCTTAAAGGAAATAGGCAAAGTATTAAAAACAAGAATCTGTGTCGGGTGGACGGTTAAGGCTTTGTTTCAAATAGACATCTTAATGATAGCATAAAACAAATTCCAAAGCCCCCGCTTCTATAAAATATCGATGATACAGTTTAAGCATTTTAAATCTTGTTTAATTAATTTTTAAATTTAATTGACTGTGTAAGACTTTATAAAGAAGAGTTATTGTAAGATTAAATTTTCTTTAAAAAATTTATTTACATATTTTCCTATAAAGTTTATTGCTAT
>JARFJB010000296.1:952500-972500 GCA_036346205.1 Vesta saturnalis | reverse complement strand
ACTGGGGATTTCCTTTCGAAGCATGTGACGTCATGGATTTAGTTGAAGGCTACATGAATAGACAAGGAAAGAAATCTTCAACATGGAATAACAATAGACCTGGCATTAGTTGGTATTATGGATTTATTTCAAGAAATACTGAGTTAAGTGTACGTCTCTCAGAAAATATTAAAAGAAGTAGAGCTGCGGTTTCTTCAGCAGTCATTAATAACTACTTTGATAATCTGGAGGTTTCTTTAGCAGGAATTCCCAGTGAAAACATATTAAATTACGATGAAAGTGGATTTACGGACGATCCGGGCAGAAACAAAGTAGTAGTCAGAAAGAAATCGAAACACGCAGAAAGAGTATTAGACTCATCTAAATCCAATACATCTGTTATGTTTTGTGTAACAGGCAGTGGCAAAATGCTCCCTCCTTACATAGTGTATAAGGCGGAACACATCTGGAGTACATGGACTGAACGAGGTCCGGTTAATGCTCGATAAAATAGGAGTAAATCTGGTTGGTTTGACCAAAGTCTTTTCGAGGACTGGTTTATGTCAGTAGCGTTACGATATATGAAAAGCTTGAATGGACAGAAAGCAATAATTGGAGACAACCTTGCTAGCCACATATCTATGAAAGTAATCGAAGAATGTGAATCAAATAATATTAAGTTCATTCTCTTACCCGCAAACAGCACCCATTTATGTCAACCACTTGATGTGAGCGGTTTCCGTCCAGTAAAAAGAGCTTGGCGCAGGATACTGAAAGAGTGGAAAAAGAAAAATAAGGGTCCATTAAGAAAGGATCTGTTTCCAAGTTTACTCCGGCAAACTTTGGAGAAACTTGAAGCCACTTCTGCAGACAACATAAAGGCTGGATTCAAAGCTACAGGTCTGGTACCATTATCGAGGCGTTGTCTTAAAGAAAATACCAAATCCAGATGAGCAGGTAAATGCGAACCAATCAGCGGCTGACATAGTAAACACAATTAAAGATATTTTTGAAACAGCTCGATTTGGAGCAAAAGATAATGCCAAGCCTGTAGCTAAGAAGAAGAAACTCGATGTGCCAGCTGGTCCAAGTGTTTCTTTTGCCGATATACAGCAACCGTCAACTTCATCAGAACCACTTCAGATTAGAATTAAACCTAGAACATTTAGAAAAAAACCTAAATCGCCAGACAGTGAACCAACAAGTAACCCAATTGAGACTGAACTGTTAAGTGACACGAACGAGAGTGAACTAGAAGAATCTAAATTAACAGAATCTGAACTAGAAGATGATGAACCAGACTATAAAGTTAATGATTTTATAGTGGTCGAATTAACAACTGTAAGAGGAACGGCGAAACGGTTTATAGGTCAGTTAATAAATATAGAACCATTTCGTTGTTCTTTTTTAAAGATGCATTCAAAAGTAGACAACCAATTTTATTTCCCAGAAATAAAAGATATCGGAGACAGTGAAAAAAATGAAATTCTCGGGTAACTGCCTCCTCCAACAACATTACGAAGAGGACATCTTCAATTTAATTCTAGTACTTTGGGCAGACTTCTATAAAGACTCTATTAAAAATGTTTGTAATTATATCAATGATTTTTCACAACTTCACTAGTTTAATTTTAACCCGTCTGAATAAAAAAAAAACATTTAAAAACTTTTTTACTGTCCCAACTCACCTTATAATATGGTATACTTGAGACAAATATTGAAATTTACTACTGTCCCAAGTCACCCAAATATCAGGGTGACTTGGGACACCATTATTTTATTTTTTTGTTATCAAACGGATAAGAATATACTCAATAGTTTATAAACAACCAAAAATTATGCTTATATGGTATGGGCCTTAAGCATTTTTATTAATTTAAAACAATTTGTAGTTGTTTTATCGCTTGTTAAATCTGAAACTTGTCCCAAGTCACCCGAAACTACGGTATCTGGTTATAATATGGTCTTTAACTTGTAAGTCTTTCTAAGTTAAAGGTGTTCTTTTTTAACTTCAAAATTAAGTAGGTAGAAATGTATGCAGCTACAGAAGGTATTTGACCTTTTATCACTGACAGTGCATTTAGTCAAAATTGTGCAGTAAGCAATGCGTAACGTAATTGAAACTAAAGGTACTCCGTAGATATTCGTGGACTGGGTGAAAATTAATGTGTATTCAACAACCGTTATAAAAATCGATGGTTGTACTTCTAGAATTTCTTTTTAAATATTTTGACTTACTATTGAAATGCTTAATATACGTTACTTACACGCTTAATCAGAAGTGTGACAAAACTACTCCATAAACATGTTACGTGATTTGAGAGTGTCTTCAACGAGTTCTAAAAAACAACCTGCATATATTAAACATTTTCTTAAAGAACCGGTAAACAACTGCTCCTATACATATACTGGTTTAACTTCACTAACAATAATGTTATATTTTGGACAAGTTTATATAAACTAGGTAGGAGTTATGTAATATGTCTTTAATATAATAAAAAAAAAACAAGTCAACTCATATCTCAGTTTACGTGTAGTGCATAAACTGTAGAATGTATTCAAGATGGTCTATTTTTACGATTTGTGTGATAACAATGTTGTGCGGAAATTTTGTAGTAAAAAGTAACTTACAAGATTGCTTACAAAAGGATTCCATCTCATGTTTGCAAATACAGGTCAGGATGCGTATCTATTTATATTCAGTTATTCTAGTTTACACATCAAAACTAATTTATATGCAATCAGGGATCAAATTTGCACATAAAAATATTATAAAAGTCATTGATGAATACATATGTGAAATTTAGCTTCAATTGCCTATATAATCTAAATTCTAAGGCGTTTTACTTAAAGATCGTAAAATTCTGATACTCAAACGTTACTGCGCTCATAACATATATTCCTACATTTTGGGATTAAATATGTTAGCCTTAAATTACTGTTATAAAATTATATACTATTTTAGATATACAAAGCGGCGAGATCGATAATGAATAATAACACAAAAAAATTAAGTCAAACGTTTCAAGTACAAACAAATAATAATTCAGAAGAATCCATTCAATCACCAATTAATGATGAAGCGCTGGAACATGACGTAAAAATTGAGGATGGACGAAAATTTCTTGAAACACATCTATTGCGAAGTGTTCAAAATTTATGGCCAGAAGGATCTGCAGAAAACCTCATCCAGTCCATATCACGAAAACTAGTAAACCGTTTCAGTTTTTTACTGGAAGGTGAGTTATATAAATTTGGCACAAAAAAAACTGAAATTTACTTTACTTATATTTAGTCAAATTTTGATTAACCTTTTCTTTTTCATGTATTTTTTCTTCCCAAACTAAACTAAGTAATTATAGTGTTTGCTTAAATATTACCTATCTATTTGCGTCTTAAAGGTAGAGTTATAAATAATTTATTAAAATCCAGTTAGGAAACATCTAACGCTATAAAACAATATACGTAACAATTAATTTTGCTGTAACAGTAATTTGTTACTACAGTTAACAGTTAAAACATTAATTTTGGTCTACTTTGAGCTAATACAACACTTATGTTAATTTATAATGTATCTATGTTATAAATGTGTTACAGTTTAAATTAAATAAAGAACTAAATTTAAAGGTGGACGTAAAATGTATGTAAAACCTCTGTTTGGTAGACACAATTGGCTTTTAAATAACTATATTGTTACTTTCATAAAGTGAAAACAATAATGTAGTTCCCGTAAGCCCGCAGTTTCGCTTGTCAATTTTACTGCATACTTAATATGTACTCTGGCGTTATCATAGGTTTAATACCATGACTCATTAAAATTGAATTGATGATTTTTTTAAGATGACTTCTTATTTGGCACAGTTCTGACGGTAAAACCATGAGTACAAGGGACGAGTGATTTTGTCTTATTCGGTGATGATTTTCACCACTAACCCTAAAACCGTAAAATCGGTCGATAGTACATAACAGGAAAAAAAGAAAATGCCACTTATTTCATTCCCTCCCCGAGGGGAGGGCGGGCTGCTCGAGCTTTCCGAGCTCCTTCAGCCATAATCATGGATTCCCAGCATACATGCATTACGTATATCTGTATGGTGGGATTATGGATGGGTATGGTCAGGATAGGATCTGAGGGGGAAAACACTACCCCAGCATTCGCCCAAGCAGCAGCACATGGTGTGCATATACGCAGTGACCATGCCGCTACATGTGTATGAGGAAAACCCCCTGAAAGAACCTCATACAAAGTAGACGGTAACGGTGATCGAATCCATTACCTCACGAATGTTAAGCAGATCGTGTCACCACTACGCTACCAGCTCGGTACATAACAGGAAGGATCCGGTTTACGGGACCGGGAGCGGGCGTTATAATATTATTATAGAACTTTCCTTATTTGCAGGGGAACCATCAATTTTGTTAATACTAAAAACGTACATTTGTTAGTTTGTTTAAAATTTATTAAACAAACTTGAATTAAAACATCGACAAAACTTAGAATTAGTAAACAAAACGATTAAAAAATATCGTTACACCTCCATTGTGGCACAATTGGTGCATACCTTTCTACTGCATTCCAAACAAATTGCTTTGCCACATTTTATGCATTTATAGGACGTTTTTCTCTCCTTGCAAGGTGGGCATTTTGAATAGGTTTTGAGCTTCGGAGTTTTTCTGAAACAACTTCATCGGCTGGATTTTCTAGTTCTTCGCGTACTAGTAACTTTATATCTCTAGGAAGATTTGAAATTGCTATGCGACTTCTTAACCTATTACTGCCCAGAAAAAAAAATGTTTGCAATTATTCTTTCCTTAATACGGCTTAGTGATTAGGGTCTCAAATGATCCAAAAAAAAAATATTAAAAAATTTGTCACCTCCCATAACCCCACAAACCCCCGTACCATATATGGCTGAGCACTTACGGGAGCTAGTTTTTATATAATGCAATATTCATTAGTATAAAAGAAATAGACATAAATACAAAAGAAACACACAATAATAGGGAAGAAGGTATTGATATGTAAACACTTTAATGCTTGTTTGCTAAACCTACAGCTATATATGACAAACAATAAAATAATCGAAGTTATTTAGTGTGATAAGGATAAAACAGTCAATACACAGTCCTATGTTACATTTACCACACATTGTACGAGCTTTAGTGGAACATTCCGGACCAGCACAACGTCTTCGTTTGTTATCTGGTATTTTCTGTACCAAATGGTCTCTTCTGTCATATGCCAGAACTTGTTGAGCTTCTAAAGATTTTGAAGATCTTCCTGGCCCCTTCGGTACTGTTGCATATAATTTCAGGTATGCCAAAACGATTTCTCTCCGAAATTGTAATTGGGGAATACACGTACTGAGTGACGGTATAAGAACCAAGCATTATGTACGGAAGCATCAATTAACCAGGAAAATAATGCCCAGTACCATTTCTTGTTGCGTATCTTAATTCGATAATTTGCAATGTTTTCATCCATCCGATCAGTTCCGCCCATGGATGTATTATACCTAGCAAAGATAAATGGCCTAGGTATCTGTATTTGAGGCTTATGTTTCTGCGAATATCTTTTCACATTGGTAATTGGGTTCACACCATAAATATTTGAAGCAACATTTACTACTGAATTGTCCTTCCATTTACATAATAATATACCATCAGTTTCGCTTATAGCATTTTCAAAGTGTCCTCTGTCTTTCTTCATAAATTTGTCATTTGTAGGCATTGGACAGGGTTCTCTCTTATTGTTCCACAACCACCAAATCCATTGCCCGTCAGATATTTGAGCAAATTGAAGCTTGTAAATAGATTGTCAAAAAGAAAATTAAAACGGAGATTTTGGAGATGTTCGGGGAAGTTCTTTATCATTTTTATTAACGGTTCTGCAGCTTTCCCAATCGATTTTTCTATTTCTTCATTGGTTGAAACTGATTTTCCTTGGTACACTTCAAAATCTATCAAATAACCCTCACCCGTATTTAGAGATCACACCTTGTATCCAAACCGGATCGGTTTACCTCTGATAAACTGCTTTATTCCATGTCTACCGTAGTATTTTACCATACTCTCATCAAATGATAAATTTTGCACTGGAACAAAGTATTCTATAAACCTTTTTTTCAGTCTATTTACTATTGGTCGGATTTTCCAAATTTTATCACCACCAGGAATGAATTGTTCGTTGTTAGCAAAATGTAAAAATCGTAAAATTTGCTCAAAACGATTTCATCTCATTCCGTTGGAAACTAATACGTTGAATTATCTTCGTGATGCTCCCAATACATTCCTTTGCAAGGGACTCTATTATAGCCACCCAAGAGTAAAATACCAATAAAACATTTTATTTCTTGTCCAGTAATGTTTGGTGTAGAATTCAAAAAGGATGCATATCTATTTGTCTCTTCTACTAAAAAATCGATCGGGTCATCGCCGATAAATGATTCAAATAATTCAACAATTGATTTCGAAGAATGCCTTTCATAGTTTGGCTTAGGAAATTCTCTCGGTAAATACATAAGTTCACCTATGGTGTAGTCCTGTTTTCTACCTGTATCTGGCAAACGATCTGTCAAAACTCGTGGTCTCAATTCCGCATCAGCTAATAGCTGGTTTCTATTAAAATTGTTAAAATCTCCTCCAGAATCTCCATCGCCGGAATCCTCATCACTTACTAAAGAAGGTTCAGGTGGTGCAATAAAAAGATCGCTTTCAAATTCTTCTTCATCATCAGCCAGTAATATTTCCAGGGCTTCCTGAACTGAAAAACCTGGTTCGGCTAATATCAAAATTTCATATACTATTAGTTTATCGGATATTGTATAATTCTTCCTTCTAAGTTACTGTCTGAGCGCAAAAACTTGTTATTTAGTGAAAAATACAGAATTAAAGAAAAACGCTATCACTAGTGCCCACCGTACTAAAAGTGGTGCTCTGTACTTTAGTCATGAATAGATTTGACTACATTTTTTTTTAAAGACAATTATTATCGATCAATAAACATACATAATTTCTAAACATATTTCAATGGATTTTTTTTTATTTTAAAAAGTAATACTTACTCAATATCCATGTTTCGATCAAAATACGTGAAGCACAAAATTATAACTTTTTGTCGACCCGTCTCGTTGGGAACAAAGGGATCCACTGGCTACCTGACGACAGAAATTCAAAAGTAAGGGTTCTTAGAAGAGTGACGAATGATAAAATCGCTGACGCTTAGCTTGCATTCTCAGAAATGGTAGATTAAAAGTTCTCTGGTTTTAAGACCATATATGGGACGTTGGGCTGCAATGGGTTAAATGCGGTTTTATGAATAACATGGCCTAACTTTCAATAAAACTGTTTCTCTTTGTTGTTGGATTCTGATGATGGCACAAATATAATATGTAACGGTTCACACAACCTACGTTTAAAATATTACTAACGGCCATCTCATATCCAGAAGGTCTACACTATATTTTGTTTTATTATAGTAGCAAACAATCCAGTTTATTTTCATCAGAATCTGTTTAAATCCTATCATGAATGGATGATATGAGTACAACAAAATGGTAACAGGCATGTGATCAGCGAATCCATAAAGTGCTGATCCTATGGGTCTGGATTTATTTGCTTTGAACTCTGGCGGTATAATGGATATGTTTTTTTCAGTGTGCCTACGTACTCTAATGAAGTAAACCAATTGTCGGCCGTGATGTTCGCTTCGATCCTTGAAACGGTTTGCATAAGCGTAAAACCGATTGAGTGGGTTTTAAAAGTTCTTCTTTGGGAAGTCCAACTCTATCGCTTTCTTTTCCTGTGTAAATATAAGCATCAAAGGATAAGCACTGTAGTAGTCAGCCAAACATTGAATTTTAATGCCATATTTCGCCGTTTTTTTTGGAATATACATGCGGATTTCACATTTTCCTCTAAAAGGGACAAGCATTTCGTCCATTATTACGTTATCACTAAGACAGTACATTTCTTTCAAGTTTTTTCCGATGAAGCTCACCTGCATAAAATCAAGGATTTGACGCTCAATAAGAGTCGATTAACTTGTAGAGACCTTGCTGATATGGTGGACATCTCGAATAGTTCGGTCAATATCATTGTAATTGATGTTTTGGGCCTCAAGTGCGTCAAAACGAGATTCGTACGAAAAACACTCCATTTGTTTGAGCGTCGTGAAACAATGCTTTCTGATTATCAGGACGTAATGAAACGTATCATAACTGGAGATGAGATTTGGATTTATGCCTAATACCCGGAAACAACCGACCAATCAAACGAATATCGTGCGAAAGGTGAGGCAATACCAAAAAAACCAAAAATCAAGGTTATGTTGACTGTTTTCTTCGATTATCGTGGTATTGTGCATTATGAGTTCCTTCCGCCGAGTCAAACTGTCAGGGTTCGTGGATTGTGTCCGGAAGGGATTGCTTTGAAGGCGATGAATTGGATTTAGAAGGATAAATAAAGCTTTTTTTGGAATAAATGCAATGTCACCTTATTATTTGATTGGATTATATCTAGTAATAATTCTGCCTCTTTTGACAGGTACTGAAATGTCACTTTGAATGGAATTACTTTCCCCGGGAAAAATATAGGTACTTTTTCCCGGGTACGTATACATAATACAACTATATATAAATACTCAACATGTTGCATTAGCTTTCCTTTATATTTCAAATATGCTAATTAACTACCAAATATTGAATTTTTTCGTTAGCTTCTAAACTTTATGTAAAAGTTGCAATACCTGTTTTGTTAAATATCTCAGTAAACAAAAGAATTTACTACGATTTCACTTTTGACAGACGAAATGTATATGTAATTATAACCACTTACCTTTTTGGATTTATAAATCGTGTATTTGAAAAAAAATTACACAGAATTATTTGTTTCGATAAGAATTATAGTGATTGTCGGTAGTTTATAAAGAATGTTTTAATAATATAATAATGAAATAAGTGTAAAAATGTTCTCGTAACAAATCGTTAAACTAACTCGAGGTACAACCCGTTCACCATTAATAATGCCTTTGTCCCAGTCGGTAGATTAACGTAGGGTGGTCCAATCTTTTGATTTGCTTAATTACCACAAATTCTGCTCGATTATTTTCACTTAACATAAATAATAAAAATGCAATGTAACACTAATAAAAATGATCTCGGACGCCAAGTTATTTTTTAATTATTTTCGGAATAACTAAACCGAGATTTGCAATAATAAAATTTTCCAAAATGTAAATAATAAAAAATATACAAACTATGTTTAATAACAGTTAAATTAGGGTTATATGAAATATATCTTAAAAGTAGCCTTAAATTACTAAAAAATCATTAAACATAAATACCTGTTCGAAAAATTTTCGTACACAAACTTTTTAATAACCTCTGGTATCTAAACGATTACGGAAATGTAAGCCATGGGTGATGTCATCTTTGCACCAATATCTCGAAATAACAATGCTTTACATTGTAAACCACCAAAATGGAATATTACTTCTTATAAATTTTTCTTTAAGAAATTTTGAATCCAATGTTTATTGCATTCTTTCGAAATTCCAAATAAAAAATTGTGATCAAAATTTATATCAGCATTGAATGCAAAAATGAAAGCGTACGTAAACGTAAAATTAAATGCGTACTTAAAATGTAATTAAAGTAAATAAATATAACCAAATGAAAATGCACTTTGCAATAACTAATTGAATGTACTTGCAAGCTTATTATTGAATATTATTTTATTTCAGGAACGGTAAATAGGTAGATCTTTAATAGATTATTGTTATTAAGCCGTCTTGAAATAACGTTCCAGATCGTCTTCTGATGGTGGACGACTAACAATGAAAAATGCCACAATCAAAGAACAAATTTAACATCGTTTAATCAAGTTAACTGTAAATTTGAGAAAAATTTAATTCAGTAATTGTAGGAGTATTCACTTAACTAAAAATTTATTAACAATTAAAGATCCAGTCACAAATCTACAAATAATTAATAATGTCTTATTACTACTTAAAAATTGCAATTGTTACGATATAATATGTGTAAGTAAAGTATTTTAAAACGCACTCCTAAACATTAAACGCCGAACGTCAATTTTGAGGTTATATTTAGTATGGGCGCATGTTACACGTCCAAACCGCACTAGGCGTCATGCAGGCCTACCGAAGTAAGCGGTACACTTACCATAAATCTATAACTAACAATGCTAAAGTTGGGAAAATTGTCTCTAGGCGTCACTACAATCTTAAATTTTTCTGAAGTAAATAGTTTTAGGCGGGGTGTTAAATTAATCCTACCTTACTGTGGAAGATAGGATTGTAGCCTACTGAGTAAAATGATACACAACTCCAGTTCAATAACACTTGAAAAGTAATGTATCCAAAAGCTTAATGAAATTTTGAAGAATGCGGGTCGTCGTAAACTTATTGATCACACCCTCTACATACGAGTAATACAAGTTATAACACGTTATTTGGATACTTTTTAAGTAGCCCTTGTATGAGTATAAAATTAATATTTCTAACTACTCTAACATTCTGAACTAAATAACTATTACCCAATTTAGAAAAACCAAAATAAAAAGTCGGTTTTACAATTTCGTTTCTGAAAAATTCAAAATGTAACGATCAGTGCTTTCGTCATAAATAACATCTATATATTTTCTAAATACTTCCTCTTTAAAAATCGTGTTTAAGCATTCGTCAATAAGTATCAGTTGTAATAGTTCAAATCTGTAATTTCTACTTAATAAAAATATTCCGTTATCTGTGTTTTGTATTTGACTGGCGGCAAAAGACTTCAAAATAACTAAATTTTGCAATTGATCTGGCTCAATGAGCAATTTCAGATCAATCATTCAACACATTAAAAAATTAGTTACATCTTTAAAATGTGTAACCCGTTATGTAATTTTACATAAGTTAGCATTAAAATCTTCTCACGATTTACACAAATAAACAAAATAGATATATAATATAATATATATATATATATATATATATATATATATATATATATATATATATATATATAACATATATATTCCTTATATTCTAAATACATCAAAGCAGATAAAGTTTGATTATCCTTTTTATTCGTATAAAATCTAATTAGTAGTAAAAATAACAATGACTCAAGAGGTAATCACACTTATATCCTTTAAAACAATCTAAAACTATAGTCTATGTAAAATCGTTTCAATTGCACTTGATCAAACTTCATGACGTCAAATTTAAACAGTGTTGTAAAATGTTTGTTTACATTTAGACATTCAGTAGAAGAGCTAAGTTATTAAAATTCTTTATACTTTTTCCAAACTTATGTTGATAAATTTCACAAACAAAACTAAAAGACACTAATAATTTTGTACCAAGATTTTAATAAATGCCGCAGACATGAAAATCGACCATCCGAATATACATTGATCGTAGGCGAAAGTTCGGTTTCTATCTCCCGACGATTGTTCTATTTTATACAAAAGAATGCTTTAAAAATATTAAAATAATAGGTATTCTTTTGTAAATCAATGGTTACATTATAAAAAACATATTTCTGGTGTTTACAATATCACTTAGAAATCGAGATGTACGGTTGCGGCCACGGAAAAGTTAGTACTTACATTTATCTAGCAACGTTTTTTAAAATTTTTGAATTGAGTAAAAGGACGTTTTATGTCAATATGACGTTTATTCACAGTGGCGTATCATAATGCAATTAATTAATGTCATAGTGTCAGCCTACGGTGACAGCACATTCATTTTGTACGTCAATGATTTTCTATTGAATTACAATAGAAAAATGATAGTGGTAACTTTTCCCTGGCCGCAATTGTACCTAAAATAATGACGCATCGAGACTAAAGTACTAAGATATTAATGTAATTAGAATAAATTGTAGACTAAGATGTGATGTTTAATTGTATTAAACTAAATGATCCTTAATTAATTACTTAATATTAAATATCAACATCGCTTTCAGAATCACAATCTGCATTTAAACCTATTATCATTGGTGCGATGCCGTCTTGATCAAGCATTACTTCTTGATCCCACCACTTTTTAAATTCGTCCTCGGTATGACGAATATTGTTTTTCCAAATTTTTGATGTTACCGTCCCTAGAGCCTCTCTCCACATATTCGAACAGTTTTCAATGCTTTGATGGCGTTAAATATACAGTGGAGGAAGCCGTAATATCTTCTACCTATATTGTTTAGGAAGTTGATCCACAACAAATCTATTTGGAGGTTTGTCCCTAAAATTACCTGTTAAGAGGTATTGTAACTTTAATATCGTAACGTACATCGCAACTTTTTCTAATAATCCTCTTTTAAATAGATTTGCATCAAATTGAATTCGCTCCTTTATTTCTTCCTTTTTCCAAGCACTAGTTGGTGTCTTTGTCAGAGTAGTGCTATGATATGAAGCGTTATCCAATATAATTACAGAAGGTCTCTCTAGATTTCTCAAGAGTTGGTATACAAACAAACGCAAAAAACTACAGAGTGACCAATCTCAAGTGTATACCACGTGATCAAAATATTTAAGTTGGTACCACTGATAGGTTGGTAAGAAGCTGTATTGCTCTAGCTACTCTAGAGCATGGTCGAGTAAAAACTACGATCAGTTTCAAATCTGTATGAAGGTCATTAACTTATACATATTATAAAATATTATCTTAATTTAAATAATGACTATTTTGTATTTGATTAGACTGCATCCCTATAAAATACAACAAAATAAATAAAATATTATTTAATGATTAGATTAAATAATTACAAAATAATGAATCTTAAGTATTTAAATGTTATAATTTCATTAATTATAATTAAATAAAATTTACAGTACATGTTTATAGAATGACAATGTCTTTACAAATTTTTTTTAACTCCTTAGGTACACATTAGTTATCACACTTTGCTTTACAGCATATGTTCAAAATGACCGCCATTAAATTGTAAACATAAGTTCACCCTACGTTGCATATTCGCAAATACATTTTGTAACATTTCGGCACCAATATTATGAACTTCATGAGTTATAGGATCTCGCAATACTTGAAGAGTATGCAATCTTGTTTGTTTTTTAAATAACCAAAAAGAAAAAGTCTAACGGTGTCAAGTCTGATGAATTCGGTGGCCAACGATTTACACTAATGATTCTATCTTCAAAGAAGTCTCGTAAATAATTAATTGTAGCCTGTGCAGTATGTGGGGTAGCGGAGTCATGCTGGAAATACCCGTTTCGTAATTCACGATCATCCAAATTATTAATAAATGGTTCTAAAAGTATTTTCCTGTATCTTGCCGCAGTAATTGTGCCATCGAAAAATAGTGGTCCAAATATTCGTTGTCGCGACATTGCTATCCAGACACCGACCTTAATAGGGTGTAAGGTAGTTTCTCGAAATACATGTGGATTTTCTGCAGACCACGTACGATAATTTTGGCTATTTATGTAACCGGACAGATGAAACCAAGCTTCATCAGAAAAAAAAGATACATCCAGTAAATCATTGTTCATCGTATTTTTTAACCATTGACAGTAGTTTATTCTAAGCTGAAAATCTCTATCTCGCAACTGTTGTAATACCGACACCTTGTACGGGTACAAATGTAAATTCTTCATTACTGTATCCATAGGATACATTTAAAAGTTATTTATGTAAAATTATGTTTGTATGGTAAAGTTTTTCATACGTGTTTGTGCAGGTAGTTTTCGCAAAGATTTATTGGGGCTTGCATTCATCCTTGCCTGGATATATGCTAAGGTGTCCTCTGTTAAGACAGTAGACGAAGCTTCACGTCTGCGTTTTAAAACACTACCAGTTTCCATGAGTAGAGCTATCAATCGATTACGATGTTGACTAAATGTTTCGTAACTAATATTTTCATTTGGGTACTCAACAGTAAATTGGTCGATGCATGATTGCAATGAATAATGCCATTGCCCATTACCATCTTGGAAGCCGCTACGAAAATGAGCCACAACCATGAATGTGTCGTGTTCGATTGAAAACGGCATGACGATTAAATTCGATATCACAATTTGAAATTCAGAACATATAATTTGTATTGATATAGACAGTTTGTAAATAACTCAAGAAAATACATAAGTGAAAAATGAAGGTATAATATGACATAAACTGACATAAACTAAAACGATTAAAACCACACTAAATATCCAAAGCAGCCAACTGAAAAACTCAACAATATTAACAACTAGGGATTTTTGTCATACCACTACAGTACACTTGAGATTGATCACGTTGTAGTTTCAATCATTTCTCCGTGGTCATCTAGATTTAAGTAAGAAAAAATTAATTCTAAACCAGGAATAAAACCATTTTCGTTCCCAGGGTGTAAAACGATGTACCTAAATGAGTAACATTAATACATTACAAATAAAACATTGAAATAAAAATTTACCTTTTGCCATCTACTTTTGTACATTTTATGGTTTTGAAATCGTTATCTTGCTAAGATATGCCTATTGTCCCATTTTGGAATATCCACGTTCCATCTACATAAGTAAACAAATTGATACGAAGATTCACGTTCAATTGACATGTATGATTTTAATAAAACGTAATCGTTTCAAAGCGACATCAGGTGATTCCATTAAACTCTTTCTGGGATTACCTTTTTCCATGCGAAGCCTATATTTTTCAAAACGTTATCAAGAGATTTTTTACAACCAGAAAAAAGATTATCGTTAGTCAATTTTTGCCAAAGTATTTTCACAGTTATGTGCTCGCCCAAAAATAATAAATAACAAATATAACTAATACATATTAAAAAGTACAAAAGAACTTTCATACATTCTTTAAACTGTATTTCGAATTACGTGTATCTGAAAAGTTTCAACATCGGTAACTGGCTTCTTATGAATTTGTGTTTGTGGTGTTTTCAACGCGTCGTTGTTTTTCACAGTTTGTGAAACTTAACTGACCGTACAGATGTTAATATTTAATGCGTCTGTCACAGGCTGAAAGAAGACATTTAATACATCGTAATTTAAACATTAACCTATGAAGTTCTCTAACAGCAGTTAAAGGTAAAAAAGGACCACCATTATCACGTTCCGCTACGAAAAACGAAATTAAACATACAATCATCTTTTTCCCTCTACTACCAAACTGCTTGCGAGACACATTTTTTATAACGAAAGCGGTATATACACACGTAAGACTCGCGAGGTACGAAACGAAATAAATCAAAATACGCAGTTAGAAATTAAACTAGACAAATTGCAACGTCGATTACTTTAAAAGCATTCCGCAAAATCGCTCGAGCGAAATTAACTGGAACTCACTGTGATTTGTAATGCGGATGTATAACTTGTACGTTGGTATAATAAAACGTCATTCCGATGGCATAGATCTCGTGGTTTTGAAAACAGTTTACATAGACTTTAGTTCTGACAAGTACGTTGGATAATCCTTTGTACGGTACACGTGAATTTCATATGGAGATGGTTTGCTTCTCGTAATTCTTTTGTTATGCACCCTCACTTGACACAAAGAGATAGCCGTAATAACTAAGAACTTCGGACGTTATATCACACGCGAACGTGAGTGTTCTTTACTCGCACGCAACACGCATAAACACCTATATGATCTGATTTATTGTTTGTCCTTCAAACTAAATGTTTGTCACAAGAGATGTTCACTTACACTTGACTATTAAAATTCTTAGTCGCTTTTATACAATTGATTTTGTATTATTATCGATTACACATGCACTACACTCAATCACAGTAATGTGAACTATTAACTAGCTTAACCAACACACTGTAAATATTGTTACCTTATCGACTACAAAAATTTCTTTATTGACTCATGCGTTTAATTATTGAACACTGAACTGAATATTTGCTGTATTATTATTAAATCTGCTTTAGCACTTTTCAAATTTTTGAAAGAAAAACACTATTATTTCCTTTCAATTCACACTTAAACCATTTATTTGTACACATTATATACGATTCATCCCCGTATATGGGTTATTACCGACAATTTATATATACTGCGTACTAACTGTTTACATACAAAAACCAGCGCTGACCGTTTTAAAGTCCTTTAAAATTTTTACGAGCGGTCTCGCCTTAATTCAAGTTCTGATGCCAAGCGACTCTCTCTTACCTTTACTACACCCTCGTCTTTATAGCCTCTGTCCGCTATGTTACCAAAGCGTCACAAAGCTTTCGTGTCAAAACCATAATCCGCCTGTCACAAACGAGAACTCATTGAGTCTCTTTGCCGAGTGCATTTTCAGAAACGGAACCACCGCAAACTGAAATGAGAACGTAACCATCTTGAATTTCTTTGCAAACATTCTCACAACTCTTCGGAAAAACCATTATTCGTAATCATATTCACTCTGTACATTCTTCAGAACCTGACTCAACTTTTCATGAAAATCGCTCATGTGGGCGATTTCTCTTTCCGCACAGTTCAATAAACTCAAACGTATTTACCCTTGAACAGGCATTCAATTTTCCATTATTCCGCAATGTTATGACATTTATACAAGAAAAGGTATACATACATATTCCTTCCTGGCATTAATGTAATATCAATATATCATAAACCCACTCACTCATACGCCTACATCCAATCTTTTTGTTTGAATTCTTTAGTACACAGCAGCAAAAGACCAGTAGCGTCTATCAGTCAACCAAATTTAATGCCTTCAACATAAAAATCATTTTACAACATTAAAATATCCTTTTATCTGACGCACAATGTTCCATTAAATTCCAGTGGCGTATCATTTACATCAACTTATATTCTGCATACACAAAAAAATGTTTCGTCCAAACTCACTGCATTTACATTTAAAGTACGTTCCATACGTTAATACAAGAGTGTATATACATAGGAGCGACGCTTCCTTCGTTGATCGCACAGCATAATACTCATTTATGGCTACCGTGGCTTTCCCGTATAGCTACACTAATAATTAAAAGTTTTTCTTCTATTGATGATAAACCACCATTACCTATTTCGGTGTTAATGAAGTGGAAGTCATAAGGACTGAGTTCATAGTTTCTGAATAATCACATTTTGGAGTGCAAAAGAAATATATAAAAAAATAACAACATTATTGTGAAATAGCTCCCTATACTACCTGCATCAATGTTGTAGTGACCATTACACTCATCTTGGGCACATCCAAACACTGACAATGGCAGCGGTATTACACTGCATTACAATTGGAATAAAAGAGAATTGTTGGCTCTAATTCACCAATAACCAACTACAAATGACAAATGTGGATTTCAGCTGAGAAAGTTGTGACAATTTATCTATTTTGCAAATACACCTACCGTAATCATTTGTGCAGTATTCACACCTAGAAGTTCTATCACTTATTATTTAACATATTTTGTCCAAAACCACCTTAGGATATGTGAAATTTGGGTATCTGGTAGTATTTGTGATAGTACTTTCATTAGCAGGATGTAATTCTTACTTTACTCGAGATTTTTCTTTAGCAATGTCACCTTAGGCATTGACTGAGATCACTTGCGTTACAACTCATAAACTTTTCTAGCAACGAACGTTCGTAATAGTCAGATTTTGCTGAAAAAATCACTTTTTGTAGTATAAAAACGTTAAAACCTTTTATCATACTTGTGAATGATTGTGTTCTAATTCGGATTTATACCAAAATATGAAATGTAAACTAAAATTACTTAATAGTCAAAAAGAGTATGTAATAAATAATAAATGATGACTTATAGTCACAAATTAACGTCGAAATTGGTTAATCTTAATATATTATAATTTATCTACATCCAATCTGACGTGGTCTAGTTGAAATTTACGGTTAATTAATTATTGAAGTTATTCACTAATGAAAATTAATTGTCCACTAGCAACATTTGTAAACTAAATTTAGTTACAGAATATTGCAAAATAGTTGAAAACTATTTTATCTTTTTATTTTAAGGTTTGTCTCATCTAACAAATTACTGGCTTACGATTTGATATTACGTAACACAAATTTCCGACTGATATGTGTGGTTAAAACTTTGACTACCGATCAAAAACTGACCGCAACAGGCGTTATATACAAACAACTAATTAACTGTAGAATTTATAACATTACTTGGGAAATTAACTTTTACAATGTATCGATGCAATGATATTAAATTTGAATACTGAAAATGGACCTGTCTTCATAAAACAACTTAGAGTTTACAATCTCAAAACAAAATGTCACTCAGAAAAATGTAGTGTCTCAATTTGTAATTCATAATTTAACATACTGTTGTTTTTTTTCTCATAAAAAGAAAAAATCAAACATTTGTAGCCTTAAATTAAAAAACATATGCCTTACTTTGATCAAATTCTTTTAATACATAGCACGAAAACTAACAATTATTTGATCAAAAGAATGTAATGAGGTTATTTGTGGTACCATTACAATCAATAACAAATGGGTCTGGACTATGTTTGACATAAATGAATATAAACTTGTACTCCTGTACAATAGCACAGAAATGAACGCAAGTAATGCATGCCTTACAATCAGCGCAATAAGGACTCCTGTCTCCTTAATTACTATATGTTAGTTAAATAACCGATAGTAACAGAAGAGCACTTGATACAGTCATCGCTAACGCTTTGGAAAGTTATGGTGACGTTAATTTATATAAAAGTAAAGTTTTAGAGATAGTAAATATAATTTCAGTTATTGATATTGCCACATTACACTCCTTAAGTATCGACATACCAACATTTAATAGAAACCGTCCCATTCAAATAATATCTAGAAAACAAGCTAGAGACAAAAGTTTATAAGAACATTTTTTCAGAGCGTTAACTATATCCAGAGATATGAAGTAACTGATTAATGGTACGCTAGTACTCATAATTTGTGCCATGGAGCAAATTGTCCAAAATGGCTGTGGATTGTTTTATAAAATTAGCTATCCAAGCTCCATTGGCCACAATCTTGAATTCCCAGAATACACACATACACGATCAAATATCTATAAAGTCCTAAAATTTAATAAACGACAAAACCGGGGTTATAATACATGCGAAAAATACACAGCCACTCCATAACAAATAAAACAAATTTTCTTACATTATGGCAAATCCAGGTACAATAATAACTTGATTCCTATAAGAACAATCACTGGCATGCAAATAAGCCAAATTTTCGGCCAATGACCTATTTACTTTATGATCACGTCACGGTACATCTATAAAAAAATTATCTTAAATGCAATTATATCAACCAGATCCAAATTACTAATTAACACTCATATTATTACGTCAAGGCTTTTATTAGCTAGCAAAACAAATAAAAGATTGCCACTGTGAAGTTGTGAAAATCATCAATTCTGCCTAAACAAAGTAATCACTAAACTAATCAGTGTCTTATATAATTTTATATCGTAAAATTTCTAATAGGGCTGATTCAGAATGAGGCTTGCAATCTTAGCTAACCCAAATTTACCTACTTTCTGTACCTTAGATGTTTAAAACACCGAATATTAAACGGCACAATATTAATTTCGTTTAACACGTACATTTAATAAACGGTATTACGTAATTTTAGCTACCGAAATCAAAACAAAATGCCGATAATCACCATATAAAATATTTAATTTACGTATGAATAAGCTTCCTTTTTACTGAATAGATACCTAGACCTTACTTAAATATACTTAAACAAAAGACTTATTCATCCGTCTAAATGAGTACAAACAAACATCTTAATAAATTCACCAACAAATGTAAATTCAGAAAAATATGTAGTTACCTTCACAAAGTACCAAAATATTCAATCAAACCATTTGGTATTTAATCAACGTAAACTAGTGACTTTTTCAGTTATCTTCACACAAAATTCATTAACGGAAAATCTTTAAACCAAAAACCATACGCAACGATCACTTCTTCATCTGGTTGATGTTGATATATACACAAAACTACATCAAATTTGTACTTTATTATGGGTCGCATGTGCACACGAAGCCATCGAATAACAATGAATTATATTACTAAT
>JARFJB010000296.1:775000-947500 GCA_036346205.1 Vesta saturnalis | reverse complement strand
CCTAAGCATGCCAGATAATTTCTCCAAACTTCTACTCTCGTACATGATTGATCGGCCAGTACGAGTTAAAACAGGAAATACGTTCTCCGGTCCATTGATTACGCTGCTTTTTATTATATCAAAAATTCCCCGGAGCTTTCCTTGGGCAAACACGAATGCCTCACACATTTGAGCTCTTGCTTATCGAATGACTCTATTCCACACACAGAACGAAATTGGTGTATCAACATAGATTTTGGGCACAATTCGATCCAAATCCTGACCAACATTTATGGGCCAGAAAATTACTCTTTAGGCATGAAGTGCCGGAACACGAAGCAATTTGGTGTATAAATACATATAATTTGGGCCAAATTAGATCCAAATTCTGAATATCACATATGGGTAACAAAATTTAATTCTTGGTGGTCGAATTCCATTTTCCATTATCAGTATAGTTTTTGTACCAAATTTAGCCGACAACAAAATTGGTATATAAATATAGTTCTTGGGCCAGGTTTACGCTAAATACTGACGTCAGTCAGTCACAGAGCTTATCCTTTGGTCATCGCCGCGTCCAAAACGAAATTGGTGTGCAAATATAGGTTTTCCGACTAATTTGGTCCAAATGCTTACTAACACTCATAGGTCACAGAATCAGTTTTGGCTAATCGACGAATTTCATTTTACCACGACAAACTGGAAAACACTCATCGTGCACAGAATTTGGCCCTTAGTCATTCGGCATCCACAATAAAGTTGGTGTGTAAATGTATGAGCCAAGATCAGCTCTAGGCTTTCCAGGCAATTTATGCCGCGACAACAAAGATATCGCAATGTAAATGTAGATTTTGGGTAATAATTGGGCGAAATACTGACAAAAATTTACGGGGCTCTTAATTCAGCTCTTGATCGTCGAGAAAATCCAGTTTGCCTAGTTCACATCGAACTTAATGTGTCGACGTAGTTTTTCGGCCACATTCGGTCCGAATGCTGACTAACGCTCAATGGTCACATGATGTAGATCTTGGTCATCGAGTGAATCTATTTGGCTTCGACCCCAACAAAATTGATGTTCAAATATCTCCACAGGAAGGAAAGCCGTATTTGTTGATTTTTTTATTTTAGGAAATCTTGCTCTTAAGACGGCTAAGAAGAGCTCTGCAATTCATAAAAAAAACTATGCGTAGGACCAAATTCTATGTAGTATAGTGATCAATTAATGTAAAGCTTCTGGTTTCAAATTCAATCTTTAAGTTACAATCTTGGTCGAAAATTCCTACGGAGAGCTCTACTTTTACGGAACTTTCGACCAAGATTGTAAGTTAAATATTTAATTTGAAATCAGAAGGTTTACGTTAATTGATCGGTATACTACATAGAATTTGTCCTACACATAGTTTTTTTTTCTTTATTAGATGATTACGTCCAAAATGGCCATTTTATGGCCATTTCAGCAATATGAATTGTAGAGTTCTCCTTAGCCGCCTTAAACAATATTGTTTAATATAAAAGTCTCTTATTCCGTTCTACTGTACACTTTGTCTAATAAAGTTTCTCCTACCTCGTGCTGTTGCTAAGATACTAACAAAATCGGTAAGATATCTTTTTGCCCATATCTCTGATGTTTATTGGGTGAACTGGCCGGCTAGCAATCATGAGTTGAAGAGCGAGTGAGGGAGCGAATGATAAATTCAGTGACGAAAATAATAAGCTTCTGTCATCGCGTTCGTTTAGAACATTATCATGTACGCACAAAGGTATCGTCTTATGATTATGAATAATGCAAGTAATGTTCTCATACTCAAACCATTAGAAAATTTTGATGCGTATTTGAATAAAAAAATTTAATGAAAGTAGATAGAGGAATCCATTAGAAGAATATAACTTTAGTTTACATATTCGAACAAATCATCCACTTTTCTAATCAATTTATTTATTTTAACTGCAAATAAATATCCAATGAATAATGATGCTTCGTTTACATGTTATTGTAAAACTACGTACAATATCGCAGCGTCCTAAAACACTTAAAATTTAGAGATAGTAGGAGTTCGCACAAGGATTAGCGTAAGGCAATCGCTTGGTGCAACATTTTGGGTAGGCAAAAAGTTTATTTCCTCATTTTAGAACTGTTCATTTAGAAGGAATACATTTTCGTATTTTTAATGCACAACGATATCGTATTGAACTTTTGTAACGATTTTATGTTGCTATGATACCACAAGGATGGTCGTTGCCTCCCTACCAAAAATGAAGTTTTAATAAAATTATAAAAAAGTGTTATCCAGGTAAAAGGATACAAAATAACTGAAAACGGTGGTTTCTCGGGCGCCAATCAAGGTGGGAGGTGGTGTCTTCCCCTGGAGGCCTGGATTCCTCCTGGAGGAATCCACTGGTCCGGGTATCTCAGTGGAGCCGTCGTTTTATAAAGGTTTTTGGCGGTAATCCGATCGGTGCTGCTGTAATCAGCTATTAAGCAGCAATCGGACCGCGAAACACAAAAAAAAACCTTGGTATTACAAGGGGAGGATACTTTACTGATTAATAAAAATTAAAAATAATTGATCAACCGGTGATACAAGATAATTTTTACTTCCAACCTACATATGTATATGTAGATATAGAAGGTTAAGCAATCGACTTCTTTCACTATCGCTAAATCGACTTATTAGCTCTTTTTACAACTTTTGGCCAAGTTTCGCCAAGATCGGCCATAAAGTATGTATGTGTCTCTATGTGTATCTCTGTATCCCCGTGTCGACGTATGTTAGTATCCACGATAACTCCAGAACAAAAATACCTACTTCCTTCAAATTTTGTGTCTAAGCTTATTTTCATTAGAACTGATTAGATTTTGGGAGAAATCCAGCGGCGAGAGGGGTGTTTATTAGGGAAAGTTTTTTTAATTTTTATCAAATATTTCTAAAACAGCTGCATATTTCAAAGATATAAAAATACCTAGATATAGAACTTACACATATCGATTAATTATGTTCTATCCAATTTTTTGATACGACGCGTAATTGAGCGGAAAAAATTCCTAAGGTACAATTTAATTTGACCCATCTTAGAATTTTTAGATAATCTATCCAATTACAAATCAAAGACAGCTAGATTTATCGCGAAAACACCAGCTGTCTTTCAATGCAATTGGTCTATCAGCTTACTATGTTCAACGACGTAACCATGTATACGGATTGCGAAGGAATGTTAGATAGTTTGACAAAAAATAATTGTAGTTGCAGACGTGAAAATGAGTCGCTTGGTGCTACTTCAAACGAAGTCATCAACCAAAATATTGATGAAAATATACCCAGTAACGCAAAAAAATTACAACCATACATATGGAGAAAATATATGACGCTTGTGTGGAATGCAACTACAAATTAGATGCAGAAAATAGCAACGAAAGACTAGCATTTATTGTGGTAGACTGGGCATTCAATTTGCGAAAAATTGATGGTAGTGATTATAAGGAGAGTGTTATTAAAACCTTGTGAAACACAACTGAAAAATTAGTAAAAGAAAAATATATTTGTGAGCATCAGAGAGTAAGAGGAAATTGTTGCAAGCTGTACCAGTAAAAGGAAAATGAGTTCTGTCGCTATGATTTCAGACGAATATAGAAATATGTGCTTGTAGTGAAACGAATTCACTCCAGAGGGGGTGCAAAAGGAGTTTTTCGCGTAGCTGCAGCTAGGAGACGCAACGGAGCAACTTTTTCCATGTTACATTTTTTAAAGAAGAAACTGACAACAAAGACTGCTTAACAAACAGAATTTCATATAACCCGGTATTCTCCAAAACCCGCCAAGGTGGTAATAAAAACTGTGCCGATACTAAATGGCTTACTCAAAATTTGAAAAATTCCAAAATGTGTCCTGTGAAATTAGACCGGAAACTGTTATCCAAAAGGGTATTTATTACCAGTGACATACTTTTTCTGACGGTGAATGGCAAGTAGAATAAATCTAATAATAATAGTTGGTACAAGAATTGCCCTATTGGTATGAATACAATATCAAAATGAGCAAAATTGTCTGAAGAAAAGATAGGATTAGACACTAAAAAAGTAAAAATAACAAATCATTCTAATCTTTAGTGAGTTACTACAATCTGGCGTTAATGAACAAGAACCTATGAAAATTACTGGACATGGACATCATCAGAACATAGTGAACACAATAACGTGACATACTATTCAACATTTTTACAATTGTGCCATTGCTGTCAACACCTACGAAACTAATCATAAACAGATTGGGGTACTATACAACTTATACACGATCTTTTAATTAGGTTATTGAATATCCTGTTTTGTTTTCAGTACAATTACTTTATTCAGCAATCGTACAAAAATTTTTCTTTGTGTGATGCAGTGTAAACTAATTAACGTTACCATTTCTGCTCTAATATTCTACAACTTCGTAGGTGGAAGGCATGTATACTCCATGCCGCCCGGTGCAATACCACCACATTTCATTGGTTCCTTAATGCTGGTGCTCCAATTTTCTGAGCTAGGTAAGGGCTACCGGTCACTTTCTCCTTTATTCTTTGTGTACTCGCCAACACGTACTAGCCAAACGTGGAGTTTTAACGGCTAAACCTTTAAAATGACGAGTTTTAAAACAGACAGTGAGTAGAGCGAGACGTCTACACTTTCACATCCATTCGTCGATCCGTCCCAAGGTTTCTGGGGGGGGGGGAATTTGTCAATGCCAAAATCAAGACTAAGAAGAGCAAGAACTGCCAAGAATAAAATTCTGCCCCATTCGGATGCCTGGGGGGGCAGGGCTCAAGCGACCTCGGTCATCGAAAGTACCAACATCCGGATTCATTACTGTAACATACGTGGTATCAGATCGAATCTTAATGCTGTTCACCAACACCTTGAACAAGTACACGCGGACTTAGAAACACAAGTCTCCCCTGGAAACACCTATTCGCCTGACCTGCAATTTCCCAGATACAACCTCTACTCTTACTTTCGCCTTAAAGGCGGAATATGCGTGTATACCAAGGACAACGTAGGTTGTAAGAGGATTTACACTTTGGAAAACAACACATTTGACACGTTTTGGTTCAAACATTCTGGGCCTCAATTTGTGAAATTCTATCGTTGTTTGTGTAGGTCTCCCAATGATAACAACTTCCAAGATCTTTTTGATTACCTTAGTCTGAAAATAGAACACCTCTTATCATCTTGCGATTTTTTAATTTTGGGAGATTCTAATGCCCACAACTCTAATTGGCTTCAATTTTCATCTATCACTAATCCCGCAGGTCATAGTGCAGAAGCATTTTGTGTATCCTGTGATCTCACACAAATCGTTCCCAAACCAACCAGAATCCCTTACAACCCTAACCATGCTCCACATCTCCTGGACCTATTCCTTACAACGAACTCACTTGTCTATAAAGCAAGAGTCCTTTCCCCGCTTGGTCAATCAAACCACTGTCTAATCGAAATAACTTCTTCTGTACCCAATCCCACCGTTACTCGAAAAACAGATAGAACTGATGTGGTGTTTTAAATCAGTTAATTGGGGCGAACTGCGAGATTGTTTGCAACCTTCCCCTGGCGTGAGTATTTCTTTAAACCAGGGATTCCCAAAGTGGTCGATATCGACCCCTTGGGGTCGAAATCGGTTTCCCAGGGGTCGACATAAACGAAAACTGATTTTGGAGGTCGACCATGTTTAAAAATCGACCCCTATTAATTAACACAAGTTCTTATTTGGAACTTTCAAGATACTGCATGAGTTGTGTTACGTGTTATTTGTTATAAGAATGACTAATATTTTAGTAGGAAGTATCGTTGTTGTACTTTTAAAATTTGACGCATATACGCGATTTAACACGAACGAAATCATGATCAAGTTTAAGCCAAACATGTTGCTGATATTTTACTATATCACAGGCTTGCACTTAGGTTGAAAGTTCATTTGCGTTGTGAAATTCGTTGTAGCTTGAATAATAATACACTAATTTATTTGAAGATATTACAAAGTGATTACATAGTTAAATAAAGTGAATTAAAATAAAGTGATTGAAAAGGAGTTTACAAAGTGCTTAGTTACCAACGCGCGTTAATATCTTAACCATACATTTTTGCAGTTTAGGAAAAAGTAACAGGGTAAGTACTAAAAAACGTTTTAATGTTTTTCGAAGTATTTTTTGAAATTACTTTAGAAAAGTTGTTACCTAAAATTATAAATGTTCAATTTTCTTTGTTTTCGTTTTTTACGCTGATTGGTACCTAATACAAATTTTCTATACTTTCCAAGTTTATCAATGAGTAAGTTCGAGCATACCTAAAAAATTTCAGTAGCTAGGTGTGATAAAAATAAGCTCGTGTGCAAATTTAACAGATTTATTGTTGTTTTTTTAAGTAGTTTCTTAAACATTTTTTTTTATTTGCAGGTTTACTGCGAGTTTTATGATGGCAGACACGAAAAATAAATGCAGACAATACAGTTTGGACTAATTGAAGTTTGGATTTATTCCATCTCTGTCAAATCAACACTTGCCGATGTGTCTCATATGTGAAAAAGTATTCAGTAACGATGCCATGAAGCCTTCAAAAGTGGAGGATATCAACAGTACATGCTGACAAAAAAAGTAAGCCTTTGTCATTCTTTCTAGCACTTAAAGAAAAACTAGAGAAAAGGCCATCATCTATGCAAGACGTTGATGGTTTACGAGCGTCCCATGATATATCTTTACTAATAGCGAAGTCGGGGAAACCCCACACAATTGGAGAGCAGCTTATTTTACCAGCCATTGCGGAGGTACTCAACAATGTATTGCACAAGCCCGCACATTATATTATAAAGAGAATTCCTTTGAGCAATAACACCATTCAGAGACGAATAGTGGTTTTATAGCTCACTTAAAGCGACAACTGCTTGAGGTACTGGTCATACACTGTGTGATTCACAGACAGAATTTAGTAGCAAAAAATCTGAGTCCTAGATTGCACCAGTCTTTATAATATGTTATAAATGCTGTCAACAAGATTCGAAGCAATTCTTTGAACTCTCGGTTATTTGCTCAGCTATGTGAGGAAAACGACGAAATCTTTACTCGGTTACTTCTGCACACTGAAGTTCGCTGGCTGTCAAGAGGTTCTTGCTGTGTTGAAGTTTTTACAAGAAAAAGATCCAAATTTGAAAGAAAATCTGAACAATTGTAAAACAGATATTTAGTACTTGACTGATATCTCTGGTATGTTTATCAAAGTTAATTTGCAGCTGCAGGGTGACGATCTCAACTTGATTAAAACAAAATCAATAATATTGGCCTTTGTGGGTAAACTTATCCTTTATAAACAAAATTTAAGCAGAAAAGAATATTCACAGTTTCCGCATTTGTCAAAATTACCAGAAATGCTTCAAGACGATGTTATTTTATCATATGTCACTCAGTAGGACGAATTATACAAGGATTTTACTAAAAGGTTTGAGAATCTCTTAAATTTACGAAATCCTCAATGGATAATAAATCCATACAATATCACAGCCATGGAAGAAGCCAATATGATAATGCAAGAAGAGTTGATCACCATCAGCAAAGACGAGGAGCTTAAGCAGAAGTTCAACCAAGGCTATCAGAAATTCTGGTTGCTGCGCAACATTGAAAAACAGTATCCTGTATTGTGAAACATTGCTGAAAAATACCTTATCGCTTTTCCATCATCATAACAAGTCGAAAAAGGCTTCAGTGTGGATAAAAAACAATAAAACCGTTTCAAAATCCACGAACGCGATGATTTAAGGCTGCAACTCACCAATATTAAACCAGGCTTAGCTAGATTGGTCGAAAGTCACCAGGTTCATCCATCACACTGAATTTTTTATTTTTTTTGGTCTTTACTTTGCGATTTTAATGTTTTTTTCAAAAAATAATTACCTACTTAAGTATTTTTACATAATTTGTATTAATAATTATTAATTACACTTGATATTTATTCAACTTTATGTCCATTTATTTTGTTAAATTTTAATGAGAAAATGATGTCAAGTTTACTCACTTAACCAACAAGCAAGTTTTTAAATTGGTAAGTATTTAGTATCAATAGGGAAAAAACTAGAGATATGGTTTTAAAGTAATTTGGCTATGGGGATCTGAGGTATCAGTTCACTTTGAAAAAGGAGTCTCTGGCCCAAAATAGTTTGGGAATCCCTGCTTTAAACGGTCGTCCTCTTCAAACATTGCTCTTTCATTAACTGAAGTTATCTTGATGGGCATGGAGTTATACATTCCCAAAAAACATAGGTCATGCCCGTTCCCAACCCTGGTTTAATAAGGCTTACACTGATGCAATATCGCAAAAGCATAAATTCTATACCAAACGGAAATCAAATAAATCTATCGAAAATCACGCCAACTATATTGCCGCAAGGAATAGTTGCAAAAGTATAATCACCAAGGCCAAAAAGGTGTGTGAAAAACGTAAATGCAAAGAATTTATCTCATGTCTCGTGGGTGGTGGTAAATTTTGGTCATTAGCTAAAGCCATCAGTAAAAACTTTAGTACATCTTCCTTTCCTCCCATGGCGTCTCACCATGGAGCTGTAGTAGCTGATCCTGCTGAAAAATCCAACCTCTTTGTCGATTGCTTTGCAGTAATGATTCTGGCGGAACTGTGCCGTCGCCCAGATCTACCGCATACGCTATTAAACCAATCCACTTTCGTTACAAGCTCCTAGAATTATTTATCAATAAACTTGACTCAAACAAGGCGGCTAGGCAGACGGTATTCCAGCTATCGTCCTTAAAAGTGCTACCCCGAGCTAGTACCTGTATTATCCAAACTCTTTTCGATCTCCACGTCATCTGGAGAGTTTCCCTTATCGTGGAAGTTGGCAAATATGCAACCTATTCCTAAAAACGGCGACTCAATCGATCTCTCAAACTATCGACCAATAGCTGTCACTTCTATTCTGTCGAAAATCATAGAGAAATCCATCAACCACCAACTACGTACTTTCGTTCCTCTAGTCCAATAAACTCTTAAACTACCACCAGTATGGGTTCAGACAGAGTCGGTCAACGGGTGATCTTCTTTCATATGTCACCCAACTTTAGAATAATACATTAGAGAGGTCCGGTGAAACAGTCGTAGTAACTTTGGATATTTCAAAGGCTTTTGACCAGGTTTGGCACAAGTGCCTACTTGTTAAGCTCACTTCGTTCGGCTTATCCGATACACTCATCAACTGGATATCCAGCTTGCCTGACAAAAGACGTATACGCGTTGTCGTCGATAGCTTCTTCTCGAAATAAATTACTATTAACGCGGGAGTACCCCAAGGATCAGTGATAGTTCCCACACTTTTCCTGCTATACATACATGACCTTATTTCTTCAACAACGAACCCGATCCATTGCTTTGTAGACGACAGCACTCTACATTGTAGTTCTTCTCAGTTTTCTCACAACAATAAGTCTAGGCAGCACGTTAAGGTGAAAATGGCAGACTCAATCAACAGTGACAGAACGTGTCTCTGAATGGGAATATTCTACTCACGTTCAACGCCGACAAAACGCAGTGTTGCCTTGTGTCCGCCAAGAAAGACCGATAATTTCCTGCTGTAAATATGAATGGCTTAGAACTCAAGTTTTCAAACTCTATTTCTATGTTAGGGATGTCCGTATCATCGAACCTTCCATGGGTTGACCACCTTTTGTCAACCAGCAAAACAACTGCCTGTAAACTTGGCTTTCTATACAGATCTAAACAGTACTTCACATCGCAACAACTCCGTTTACTGTATAAGGCCCAAATTCGACTTTATCTGGTATATAATTCCCACCTCTGTGTCAGTGCTCCCCAATACGCCCTTGACATGGTAAACCTCATCCAAAAAGGAGCTATAAAGCTTATAAATGACCAGTCTCTAACTTCTGACCTACAGCCTCTGGAGCATAGAAGAATAGTATCTGTTCTTTACTTGTTCTGTCGCTACTACCATGGCAAGTATACCTCCAAAATACACCCCGTAATACCTTCGTAGGGCATCTTCGCTAGGAACACTGGGTTTGCCCATTCATACCGTAATTATGCACTCAAAATTCCATCGTGTCAAACTAAACGGGCTCAATCTACATTTTTCCACACGGCGACCAAATCTAATAAAATACCCCCGAATTTATCTTATAAAGCTGTCGGTTTATTTCTAAACTAAACTGAGTTGCTTAAAGAAAACATCACTCGTCCTGTGGACGTTTCGTGGCATTATTATTGAAAATGCTGAAGCTGTATTATCGACATTTTATAGAAGCTGGCAGTTTTGGAAATTTTTTTACGTTAACATGTATTTATATCTATTAGTCTCTATCTGACATGTAGTTTTAAACGTCATTCTGGCATAGATTATTGTTTTTGTTATAACAATGTTGCCTGTTTTAATTATAAATGTATAAAAAAGAGGTTTTACAGTTATCCTAAAAAATTGAAATTATTATTGTTTCATTTCTTCTAATTTAAGTTGCCTATTTTCGTAATGAACTTTTCACAAAAGAGGTTACAAAATAATCCTAAAAAAATCTTATTAAAATTATTTCATTTCTTTTAATTTCCATTTTGTAGGTTGAAACGTCTTGTTAGATATTTATAAATTAAGTTATTAAACGGTTAATAATAAAAAAACTTCGCGTAACGTGATAAAATTACCCAGGAAATAAAAATAATGTCATTTATTAATTACAAAAATATACCAAAGTTCCCCAAGTGGCTTACAAAAAATACGGTAGCAGAAAAGTATACCATAATTCCAGTGATTAAACCAAACAAAGAAAAATAATCCTAATTACAAAATGCAATCAAATGAAGTGTAAAAATAATTGTATTTCGCAAATGCTTGTAATAAAACCTGAAATTAATTTGTAAGCAATTACCTCGTGTAAAAAATCTAATTATAGTATTAAAGTAAAATTTGAAATGATTTTTTACCAGGTGGTATATAAAATAAGTAACCTTAACTGTAACTAATCTCTAATGCTAATTTAATTATATACAAAATGAATTTGGCAATAATGAATGTATACAAATTCTATTGTGACAAAATTACTATTCCTGAAAAGGTGTTGAGAGATGTAGTTTTAGTTAAGCATAACAAATTCACTAAGCAGTAAACACGGATAAACAGCGTAAATGAAATTCGATTAGAGTACTGAGCATAATTAATAAACGGTGGTTGAAACGAATAGGGAAATTTTGCACTATTTATTAAAGAAAAAAGAAAATCTTAACTAAACTAAAAAAAAGTTGTTACTTAGATTATTATTTGGTTGTTCAATGTTTGGTCAAATTAGCCTTGGAAAAAATCACACAGTTTACCTCTTGTAACGTCGGTAATGTTTGCAACTGTCACACAAATCAGTCCGTTTTATTTATATTTTATACTAATTTTAAATATTGCGACTTTGAAATGGCACTTGTTATAAAAAGTCCGTTTGATCAACGTGCGGTCATTAAATTTTTGTGTGCTGAGGATTTACATCTAACGGAAATCCATTTCCGGATACAGACAGTTTATGAAGAAGCGTCTTTTGCCAATCCAACTGTAAAAAAGTAGTACCGAAAATTTAGAAATGGTAAAGAGGGAACCAAGCATGCGTAGCGACTCGGTGCATTGGGTACTGCATCAACAGACATCAATAATTCTATATAGCGTTAGCGCGTGTGGACGATTTCATTCACAGCGATATCACAAAATATTGATGTAGGATCCGTCTATAGTATCGTACCGAAATTGGGTTACACAAATGTTTGTGCACCATGCGTTCCTCGTCGTCTTTTGTCTTGTAAGCTGCTTTCGCTTACTTTAATTAAGGTTTACTTTAATTTGCCTTGGTCTAGCTCAACCGGTTTTTAAATTCTATAAAAGGAAGTTGTTCGTTATTACTGGGGTTGATTACTATTAACAGGTTTGTCCACACTGAGCCATAACATAAGGGTTTTAGACGTATATTTTGCCTATTGTTCATAATTCTAAATATTTACACTTAAAACTAACATACAACTAAGATGGAAACAAAAAAAACGAAAAGGTGTTTTAAATGAACAAAAATAAATAATGCAGCTTCTACTGGATTGGGACGTGGTTGTTTCGGAATTGATGGGTGATGATCCTCAGCCAGCTCTGCTCTTTAGGTGTTCTGTGGAAATACGGTTAGCGAGGTGTTTACACACTCAAAAGAACTAATCGTTAATTATGTTGTTGCATTTTAGTTAACCTAATTTATTTAAAATAAATAGATATTCTAAAAGTCGGACATGTCAGGTAGCTGTCGGTAGACACATTATTTGCAGTTATTATAACTGTGATGGTATGTGTTCGTCGACATGATAACAAGGGTAACGCTTTTTATACTTGCTCGGAAGTAGAAAAATTAATACTTTTAAAGGGATTCTTTTATACATAATATGCTTTTCTATTGCCTTTATAAAGTGCAACTGTTATACCTATAACTTTCATGAAATTGAATTTTATAGAAACTAAATAATATTTACAGGGTTTTTAATTAATTAACTATTTACAGGATATTAATTACGATGGATTAGTATATTTCTAATTACTCTTAGTAATTAGCGGAAGTTTAGTAAAACATAATTGGTGGTGTTTACGAGTTATTAAACTCGTTGGAATTGAAAATGACCGCTTTTGTATTATATCCTGGATGCGGGCGCTCTTAAGGTGGTGGCCGCTTAGTAGCTTCTTGCGCTTCTGGGTCTAACGGCGTTAATAGTAGCTACCTGGGGTGCCTCTTTCGGGGCCGGTCTTACTAATGACAATGACAAGGTATTTAAACCTTCCGGAACAATTTAGTTTAAATATTTTTAGGTACAGTATAAACTAAACGTTTTACAGGTACGGCAGACTTTAAGATAGTTTCTGCTTCAAGTCGGGATTATCGCGATAAGCGATCAGGATCGGGTACAGGTTTAGGACCGTTTTAGTCTGGAAACGGCGTAAGATCCTTAAATCTTCGGGACCTTTCTGTATTCAGCGCTGTTAAATAAACAGGCTGGCGGCATTTAACAAAGATGTTAAATCAGGATGTTGCTGTCCTCTGGATATCTCACGTTAAGTGAGCGGGTGGGAAAGCGGTTTATTACGTTTGGCGAGACTGAAATGTAATACTCACTATTACGCACTGGGTTCGTAATTTACAAAACTGAGTGAACGAAATATGGTCTAATTTCGGGCGGCTTGCTGCTTTCAATCTGTCGGCTTCCTGCACTTCGGTTTTTAATTATTTTGCCTACTGTAGGGGTGTTTGTGTGAGGCGGTGTGCAGTATGTAGGTGGAGTATCAATTACAAGAATTTGAGCAAAGACCTGTTACGCTGTTTAATTGATACCCGGAGATTTGCAGAATTTAGGCGAGAGCCTCTCTAGCCAATGGAGTAAGTAAAAGACTAAATCGGGTGATTTGCCCGACGTTAAGTCGTTCACTGGTGTAAGTGTAGTGCTGTATGTTTAACTTTCATGCCGGTGACCGCAAATTGAGGCAGTAGTAAACCCTGGTGAATACGATACGTTCAGGCTGGCGGTGTCGAGTCAAAGATTCAACAGACATGGTTGGTCTGAAAGAAACCCAGGGCAATGAGTCGAGTTGACCAAACGGAATGAGAGAGTCTGTAGGAAAGGAAAAGAAAGGTCACGTATTTCATCCCCCACCCCCCTCCAATGGGGAAGGCAGGATGTTTCAGCTTTCCAAGCTCCTTCACCCACAATCATGGATTCACAGCATACATACATACATTGCGTATATATGCATGGTGGGATTAAGGATGGGTGTGGTGAGGACAGGATCGGAAGGAACCGAGTTAGGGTTCTGAGGAGGAAAATACTACCCCAGCATTCGCCTAAGTAACCGCACATGGTGTGCATATACGCAGTGACCATGTCGCTACAAGTGTATGAGGAAAACCCCCTGCAAAAAACCTCGTACAAAGTAGACGGTAACGGGAATCGAACTCATTACCTCCCGAATGCTCATCAGGTCGTGTCACCACTAGTCTACCAGCTCGGTGAGAGTCTGTAGCGCGTCTCGCGATTTTATTTAAAATCAGCGGAGGGCGGAGGCGGTTTATGGTAGCGCTGCTAATACCGTGATTGGTGGATAGACTGGCGGGGACTCTTACGTAACAAAACTCAACGTTTTTGAAATTAACCTCGGAGGGGATATGAATTTATTATTTGATGATTTCTGTAAATTTGAATTGAACAGGACAAGTAGCAAATAATTAATTCAGAAAGATTTGGTAAAGGTGGCTGACTTTTTCAGTCTGAGTGTTTGCGGATGGATTTTTGCCAGCAACACCTTAAGGATCACACCGAGAATTTTACGAGCAAGGCATAAACCTGTTGGCGAAGTGATTATTTGTAAATTTATTTTCGAATATATTTTTTATAGACCAAAGGTGGGTTTCGAACAACCCTATATAATTAACCGGTATGTTATTAATGGCAGTATAATAATTTAGAGTTTCCTGTAACGGAGAGCGATGGCAAAGTAAAAAACGGTGATTAATAGTATGTAATTTAATTTAAGGAAAACTCTTAAAAAATTTCCACTCACTATCAAACATCGGATTTGATAATGAAACTTGTCTTTGAAAATGAGATATCTCGTAATTGTTAAATAGAAAATTATTACATTAATGTTTAAGAATTTGAATTTATATAATTATAGTGACAATAATTTAACGTAAATTATTGCAGCTTACATTTCAATTAATAAAACTGTATCTAGGCTATCGTATAAGAATTTATTCCATTAATTTCTGAAATTAAAAATACTGGGAGTTCAAATAATTCTGAATTTAGCAAATTTGCGGAAAATATTTAAGGATTGGGTTTTTTCTTCTTGGGTGTCAGATTCCGTTTGGCAAAGATATTTTTTTGGTAACGGAAATTATTGTATCGTTACACTTTTGCATTCGCTAATAGCACAATTATACGATGATGAAGGATGGCGTGATTATTTATAACAAGATGAAGCCAGTTCTCATTGCACTGTAAGCGATTGAATGCATAATCAGCCGAAACGGTCCAAGGTTGTGCTATTAACTCCAAACGATTTACTTTGGTTGAGTTGTTTGAATCTAGCTTATGCACAAGAATAATGTGGAAGATTTATGACAGAATATTATAGAAAAATTTGCAAAAGTTAATAATTATTGCTTTTGCAAAGTGTATTACAAGGTCTTCGACACAGAATTTTTAAGTGTAATGAAACCGGAAGGAAAACACATTCAAACATTTACTGTAATTAAAATTCAAATTTAATCTAGATTAAAATAGTGAAATGAATGTGTTTAACTTGTAAATATAAGATGTCATAAAATTTAAATTTAGTTTAAGAGCGCTTAATGTAATATATGCAATAAGACGTACCATAAAAAATTCCGTTTTGCGGTGTTTTTGAATTTTTTAACTAAAATTATGGTTTTCTTTTATGGCGTGCTATCTTTTATACACGGTTAAACAAAGGTAGTTCAGAATTGTTTCCTAAAGTTCTTCTTGTTAATATGTTCAGATTAAAACACAAAACAAATATTGTTTCATTTTACTGTCACATGCCTATGACAACAGAAACATCAATTGCAATTTCTTGCACCAATATTTAATATTATCGACAGTTTTGCTACATATTTTACTAGTGTTTATAAAAAAATCTGTCCTGACCATAAATACCTTATAACAATCACATAAATTTAAATAATTACCATCACTGAACACTTGTAATTATAGCCATACATTGTATAAAAAACAGGAAACCAGTTGGGACCGACGAAATACCAGTTTTTATAAATAAAGTCACATGTTTGCTTACACTCTGTACCATTTAATATATCTTTAAAACATCGTACTTTTTCAAATGCTTGGAAAATTGCTCAAGTCCAGTCAATACTTAAAACTGATTAACCAACTTGACTCATTTTCTACTTTTTTTGTTGATATCACCGGTTAGTGACGCTATTAGCTAATATGTCACATTAGTAAGATTACAGTTCTTTATACAAGGCCCTGTATCTTAGCTCCCGATTTCTACTACATCTAAAGGAATTATATTACAAAAAATATTAAAATTGAGCAATAAAATACTTGCTAGACAGCACATTTTAAACATATTTTCACAAATACACGGTGGCTCGTAAGTCCATGACAATACAAATTTATATATTTTTTAATGGAACACCCTATATATTATTCCATATTTGAATTCTCCTCGCATGGGATAGCTTATTCGCTACTCTATCAATTTTATTAAGCATTGCCTATACCCAAACTCACTAGTTCTTTAGTAAAATTCGTGCTTATTCGAAACTACCCGTTATTAATCAAAACTCGGCGTAAAAGTTATATGTTTTGAATGGAACACCTGTATATTTAATTCCTATTGGGTGCGGAATAAAGTACGCAACATCTTTTATATACTCAGTGACATGGCAATTGCAACTCCAAGAAGGGTAGGAATGACCAAACTTTTGTCAGGTGTATATTGTGCGAGATCGTGTTCAGTTCATTATTTCTTTCGCTTTTGATTGTTTGCTTCGAGGCTGTGATCATGCCTAGAGTGCACCAACACGGAACTTGGCGCCAATTAAGCGAATTCAACAGAGGTCGTATTGTTGGTTTGCGCGAGGGTAGTTTTTCGTTTAGATAAATCGTAAATCGCCTTAACTGGAATCAAACCACCATCATGCGCTGCTATCAGGCATGGACTAGGGAGAGTCAGGGACGCCGCAGAAGAGGAACCCGGGACCGAAGAAGAACAAATGAGCTGCAGGACCGCCATCTTCAACACATGGCAGTAAGAGACCGATTCTCAAGTGCTACATGAATTCCTGATCAACGGTTAGCTAACCAAGGTCAACCTGTAACCTTTCGAACGGTTTACCACAGCGTCACAGCTTTCGGTTTACAATCCTATTGGCCACACCTTGTGTTAACACTAACGGCTCAACATCGACGGCAACGTTTGGAGTGGTATAGGTTGCGACTGCACTGGAACCAACAATGGCATAGGATGGTGTCCACTGATGAATACCGATTCTGTTTGGGGATGCATAATGGCCGTGTGACGGCCTGGCGAATACGTGCGAAACGTCGAAATATTGAATTTTCGGTTGCGGAGCATGTGCACCAAACTGTAGGAATTGTGGTATGGGGTGCTACAACTTATGGAAGTGGGTCTCGTATTCTCGACTGAGAATCTTGAAGCATCCTCCGCAGACCCTGCAAGCTCTACAGCACGAATTACAGGTTACTTGGGACCCAATACCTCAAGAGGGCATCGACCATCTGCTAGAATCGATGCCACGACGAGTGGAGGAGTGTGTAATCAACAGGGGGGCCAACCTATTATTAATAAAAAGTATGTTTATATTTCGTTCTTTTCTTTGAAATTTTAATCATTTGCTACCTTTTAGTAGTTAAACGTTTTGCCAAGTTCGGTCACAAAATTCCTACCCCTTCGTGTGTTACAATTTCCATGTCACTGAGTATATTTGTAATAAAACTGATATGTTTCAAAGTTTCAGAGATATTTATAAAAAATGTTATTAGACGTAGGTTTCTAATATTAATAATACCATTTACAACAAATGTTAATATTTAGATGATACTTTTTACATTCGGACTAGTATCCTTTTTTAATACGCTCGTCTAATTCATTACGTTAGACATGAAGCGTAAATCAAGGTGAGTAAAAAAAAGTACCATTATCATACTTTCTTGGGGAAAATTAGAAAAGGTATCCAATTGCTGGCCATTGAAAAAATGCGTAGTAACTGTCAAATAAATAAACATTGTTAACTATTTACGTATCAACTATAAGTCTTGTACATTGTTAGTTACGTGTTGCTAAATACTATTATTTATTTGCGTTACAACTATTTTTTTAAGCATAATTATTCATTTAAGTGGTTTTTGCTGATAAAAGTGCTTCTTGTGATGGAGTACCAGAAAGATGACCTCGTAGGTATGATTTTTATACTAGGGAATGCCAAGGAAACTCTTTTCTGGCAAGCCCAATTTATGCAGAGCGCTATCCTTAACGAAGACGTCCAGACAAGCCTGGGAAATGTATTAAAAGATTTACATAAACGGGGGATGTAGACTATAAAAAACAGTTAAGAGTAGACCCGTGAGGAAAATGAATAGTCTGTGATATGTTACCGAAAACCCTCCAATTAGTCAAAAAGGAGAAAAAATTCTACTGTGGGTGTGGATTTTAAAGGACAACCGTTTTCATGTGTATCATATCCAGTTTTATCAACAACTATTTGATATGGATTTGGAGCGACGTGCGGTATTTTGCAATTGAGCTCAACATAAGATTGATTTTTGCAAAATGATTTGCAAAATCTATGTGCATATTTGCCAATAACTGTGAGGAATAAAATGTGCATACAACACGATGAAACTCCCGCTCATTATTCCGTTCAGGGCAGGGACCACTATAATGCATTCTTTCCAAATCGTTGGATTGGCAGAGGAGGGCCGTGTAACTGGCCACCCCGATCCCCCGATTTAACTAAACGGGATTTCTTTTTGTGGTGATATGTTAAGGAAATAGTTTACCGAGAGCCGCCAACTATACAAGAAGGTATGTAACAAAGAATAAGCAACGCGTTTGAAAGTATTACGCCCGATCTGTTAGAAAGAGTAGCAAGGTATTTTCAAAACCACCTTCAGTTGTGCCTCCAAGAAAACGGAAGACATACAGAACATAGATATCACAGAATCAACAGGAAAAGGCCCATAATGATTGAGTGCAGATAGTCGATCTGTCATATTTCGCTTAGTCATACTGGGATAATGAACAAATAGATGTGTAGGAAGTTAGGGGCAATCGCGAGTAACAAAAGAAAACCCAACCGTTTTAGGATTAAAGCAACGTGTCAGAACCTTGCATGAATCTTTCGAAAACGAAAAAGGTATGCAAAGATCGACAATATGGAGACAACTTGTTCAGGGTAACTAAATATAAGAGGCAAAATTCGGTTTCTATTTGCGAATTCTGTTTACCTCGTGAGGGTGTGGTGTAATAGATAGGTTATGGAAAAAATGTAAAGAATAATAGTACAAGGTGGGAGGCATGTGTACCTTATTCCATCTGGGGAGGCACCACCACCCCTACCATGGGCTCCGACTTTCTGAGCTCGGTAGGGGCTGTCAGTTACCTCTTTCCCTATCTTTAATTTATTCTCATCCTATTCTTTCTCTCGCCTTACTGACTTCTATCAGATTGAAAGTTAGAAATTGAAAAAAAAAGATGACTGTTGTTTCTGGAGTAATAAATACTGGACTTAAACTCATGCACTCTTTGGATGTCCGAGAGAGCAGATCCAAAGCGACCTCGGTCATCGGAACTACTCACTTTATGATCAATTATTCCAACATCCGCCGTATCAGGTCTTATCCTAATACGATTCACCAACATCTTTGACACTTACAACCAAACATTTTGTTTCTCTCTGAAGCAAGAATCTCCTCTGAAAGCTCCGACTCACACGAGTTGCAATTTCCCTGATACAATCTGCACTTTAATTTTCGATACAAGGGAGGAGTGTGTGTCTATTTCAAGGACAACATAGCTTGCAAGAGAATTTCTTCTTTGGAGAATAATAAATTCGATGTGATTAGGTTTAGTCATTCGGGTCCTAAATTTATGAAATTCTACTGTTGCATTTGGATGACTCCTAATGATAGTAGATTTCAAGATTACTACGGTAACCTTAGTTTGAAAGTTTACTATCTTCTGTCTCAGATCCCATCTTGCGATATCTCAATTCTGGGAGATTTTAATTTTCATAACACTAATTGGTTTCAATATTCATCTACTGCTAACCTTGATGGTTATAGTGCAGAAACATTTGCTATTTCATATGATTTCACACAAGTTGTTACTGAACCCACAAGAATCCCTGATAACTATAACAATATTTCACGTCTTCTAGATTTCTTTCACTTGTCTATACAAGTTTCCCCACTAGGTCTATCTGTCCATTGTCTGATAGAAACTTCTGCTGTCACTAATTCTCCTGTTGTTTGCAACACTAATAGAACCTTGTGGTATTTTAAGTAATATAAATGGAGTAATTTACGAAATTTCTTTGCAACCTTTCGATGGCGTGAATTTTGTTTCAACTCGTACTCATCTTTGGACATTGCTCTTTCAGTATCTGATGTCATACTCGTGGACATGGAGTTATACCTTCCCAAAAAGGAAACCCGTATAGGCCATGCTCGTTCCCAACTCTGGTTCGATAAAGGTTGTGCTAATAAAATAAACATAAACTTTATATTAAATCGTAAACGAATAAACGCTCGAGAGTCATACAGCCTACGTTGGTGCTAGAAATACCCGCAAACGTGTTATTGCAAAATCCAAAAAGGTGTCTGAAAATCGAAAATGCAATGACCCAGCTACACCTCCTTTAGGTTTTTAGCTAAAGCCATGTGTAAAAACTTTGCTACATCTTCATTTCACCACCCTGACATCCTTTGATGGATATGTAGTTGTTGATTGAGTAGACAAAGCCAAACCTTTGTAGATTTATTTGCATAACACTCGTATTTTAATGACTCTGGAAAACGTGGGCCTTTCATGAATTCTTCTTCACATGCTTTGAAACAAGCTCCTTTTGCAGTAAATGCTCCTATAATCGTTAATCAGTAGGATTGATAAGGCGACTGGTATTCCAGCTATTGTGTTATAGAAATGTTCCCCCAAATTAGTACCAGTACCAGTATGTCTCCTGGAGAATTTCCTTCATCATGGAAGTTTCCAAAAAAGGCGATAAGATCGATTATTTCAGTAACCGACCAATTGCCATCACTTTCATTTTGTCTAGAATGATGGAAAAGCCATCAATCAGCAATTGCTATCTTTCCGTGAAATAACAAACTGTTTAGTGGCCAACAATACCTTTTAGGCAGAATCGTTCAACAGGTGATCTTTCATACGTGACCCAAGGTTTGGAACAATACACTAGAACTGGCTTTTTAGTTTCCTTGATAAAAAATGAATCCGTATCGTAGTTGATGACCTCTTTTTAAAGGAAGTCGGCTACATGGATCAGTTATAGCGCCTACACTTTTTCTGCTATACGTAAACTATCTTATCTCTCCAACGACTAACCTGGCCCATTTCTTTGCGGACGACAACACTCTTCATTATAGTTTATTTCAGTCTACTCATGAAGATAGTCCACCTTCCATCCCAAATGTTAATAAAGTTCAGTGCTGTCTTGCGTCCGCAAAAAGGGCGATCATTTTCTGTTTCAAGTATGAATGGCTCAGATCAACCATGTGTTGACTTTCTTTTGTCAGCTACTAAAACAGTTGCTTGTAAAATAGGATTTTTGTACAAATGTAAGCAGTACTTTACCTCACGACAACTCTTCCTACTGTATAAGGTTCAATTTTTAGTGATTAGACTTATATATGGCCAGGCCTTAACTTCTGACATACAGTCGCTTGAGCTTAGAAGAATCGTTTCATTTCTTTCTTTCTAGTATCGGTATTACAATGGCTATTGCGCTACTAATTATATTATTGATATCATCTCGGACCCCGTTTGCTAGGAATGTTCCGTTCATTCACTCATCATCCATATGTAGTGTAAATTTCAACTTGTACTAAACGGGAACAATCCACATTCTTCCATAAGGCTTCTGAACTGGAATGATCTTCCTAGTTCCTGTTTTACTCTCACGTATGATACGAACAAATTTAAGGCAGTCGCTAATAGGCATCCCTTGGCAACTCAATATCCCCTAATTCATCCTCCTAGGTGTTTCTGAGTGCTTTAACACGGTAGGCTAAACTTAGCCTGCTCAGGACCACAATTATGAAAAAAAAGGTATGTGCAAGGCTTATTATAGTACAAATCGATGCAGACCGATGAATAATGATCCAAAATTAAAACATCACATAGTAACTTTGGTAAGTTATGTTAGTCTTGAGAGGATATACAACGGAATCACATTTGCATGATATAGAAGATCAATTAAATGTCAAGAATTCAAAGAAAATGTTAAATATTCTGAAACGCATACATATTGGTTACAGGAAAATGTAGATTTCGAAGCTCAGGAAAAATAGATAATAACCTCAAATTTGACATAAGAGAATTGGTTCAATTTCCGGTGAAACTGAAACTGAAGCTATCACCAGTTTTTTTTTGCACACATGCGAGGGACAAGAAATTATTATTGAAAATTGAAGAACCAGTATAAATTTTTCAAAATTTTATGTTAGATATGTTCAAAGTAGTTGCTTTCTGCTATAGTGTACTTAGCCATTCTTTCCTACCACTGCTTAAACGCTCCAGGCCAAACAGCTTTCAGAATACTATTAAAGTAACACCGGACAGCAGCATCGATTTCTCTCTGTGAAAAAAACCTTCTTCCTCGTAAGTTCTCTTTAGCCCAAGAAACCGCCATAAGTAGCACATTAGGGTGTTCGATTGCATTAATCTTGCTTGCAGCCAAATACTGTCGAGTTAGCTCTGAATTGTGGGAGTAAGCACTTTATTAATCACCACCGGCAAGCAGTGTTCAATGTACCATTCAGCTGTAACAGTCTTCCGCTCCTCTAGCTTAATAGCGCTCTCTAAACCGGTACTTTTAAAGAACACAGCGTACATTACTTTCTTTATTACTCGCTGCTTTCTGATTATTGTTAGTGTGGCCATGGATCCATACGCGGCTCTCTCGTCGAGTTGGCATATGGAAAAATGGTGTCTAACCATTCCTAACCAATATTAGAATTTTGTGGCTGTTAGGAAAATGTGAAAGAAATAGTTGTATTGCTCCAAAAATAATTGACTTTAATAAGAAGAAAAAAACTGAATTTTTAACATGCATACATACTCTACGTTACAACCTTTTTTTTTCTTTTACCTATTCCACTGTTACCACTTACTTCTTTTTTTTGCCAAGTTGTACTAATTCTGACAGGGTTGTCATCTAACTAATTTAACAATTTTAACACCCTCCCTCAATCCTGCAGAATTCTTTACTAAACCAAACATTAAAATTAGATTTATGAATTTCTCCGGTCCCAATGACTTAGTAAATATGTCAGCTAATTGATCATTTGTACTAATAAAGGTTACATCTACAATTCCCTTATGCAATAGGTCAACAATAAAATGAAACTTAAAATCTATATGTTTACATCTCTTGTTGTTTTCGAAATTTTTAAGCAACTTTATAGTACTTTGTTAGTTATAGGCAATACACAACTGAATCACTAAATCATCTACAAGATTCTTAATATAGGGGAAGGTGTCCTAAAATGACATAGCATGTAAAATGACATAGTGCTGTTTATTTTAAAACTACTCCTGCTATCTAGCGGAAAGTTAATGATTTGTCGAGGAGGAATCTTCCTAATTTCAAGTTTGTAGGTAATTTGACTTTACGCTAAGGTATGTTTCAGTTAACCTCAAAAAACGTATATTGTGGCGCGGAAACTTGTTGATGTGTTATTTTATAAATGTATTTTCATTATTATTTAGTGTACTTTTTGAAGTGAAATTACTACTGCATATACCCCTAAGCGTGTACCGCAGATACACAAAGCAATATTATAATTTATTCATCTGTTGAATAAATTAGGTAAGTACAATGAATTTGATATTATTGCTTGTAAAACGACATACCATTACATAATGTAAAATGACATACGTACTGTGGGTATGTCATTTTACAACCACTCTGCATTTTAAAAATAACGTACTTTTTCAGGTGCATAATGGTTGGTAAACGTAAAAGGGTATCAACCAGGCAATGTTAAATGCTATTGATGCTGTTAAAAGCGGTAAAATGGGATCGTTAAAAGCATCCAAGCTCTTCCACGTCCCTCAAGCAAGGTTAAGACGAAGAGCAAATGATGTCAATAAACGAGCCAAAGGCTGTGCAAAGATCTTAGGGCGATTTGCAACCACATTTAGTGAGGATGAGGAAAGAGAGTTCGTCGAGTATATATTGTTATTAGAGTGTCGATTGTTTGGGATAACTACCAAAGAAATCAAAGAACTTGCATTTGAATTTGCCACTAAAAATGGAATTGCCAATAGATTTAAAGGTCGCAGTGCTGGAAAAGAATGGTCGAGAGGATTTCGCATCAGACATCCTGAAATATCCTTAAGACAGCCGGAAGCAGTGTCTGCTGCCAGGGCAATGGCGTTTCACAGGCCACAAGTACAAAAATTTTTTGAATTGTTAGAAATGACCTTACAAAAGGAGAAAATTATGTCGTCGTATTTACAATATGGATGAAAGTGGTATGTCCACAGTTCACAGAGCTCCAAAAATTCTTGCAAAAACTGGGAAAAAGCAGGTGGGATCTTTAACTAGCGCTGAACGAGGTCAGCATGTAACATGTGTCTGTTGCGTGAATGCTATTGGTAATTTTGTGCCACCAGCTGTTATTTTCCCTAGAAAAAATAGGAAGGCGGAATTGCTAGATGCTCTACCTCCAGAATCATTAGGATTGTTTCACGAAACAGGATGGATGACCGCCAACACTTTCAATTTGTGGTTGCAACATTTTCAGAATTTTGTTAAAGCATCTCCCGAATCAAAAGTTTTATTACTGCTAGATGGACACTCTAGTCATAAGTCTCTACAAACATTAACCTTTGCAAAAAAAAAATGGAATTGTTATGATGTGTTTCCCTGCGCATTGTACCCACCGTATGCAACCGCTCGACGTCAGCTTTTATGGCCCACTTAAAACTTTTTACCATCAGGAATGTGCAATATGGTTGAAAAACCATCCAGGACGGGTCATCACGCAACATCAAATCAGTGAACTGTTTACATCTGCATGTGGAAAAGCAGCGACAACACAAAATGCCACAAGCGGATTTTTAAAACAGGTGTTTATCCGTTTAACCCTCATATTTCTCACGACCAGTTTTTGAGCCGGCCGAGACCATAAACAAATTAATGGAGTCAAGCTGTACAGACGGAGAAACTAATCAACTCAAAGAATCGGTCAGCAATGAAATGGAGGAAAGGGAGGACATGGTATTGCAACCAGAACAAAATAAAAAGAATGATGACTGTAGAAATGCTGAAAAAATAACAACAAAGAAAATCTGCCTCCAAAGAAAAAATTTACCCTACAACAAATTTCGCCTGTGCCCACAGCAAGCGAAATTAAAAAAAGGAAGACCAGGCAAGAAATCACTGGAGTTCTTACAACTACTCCTAATTTGGAAGAACTTAAGGAGAAAGAAGAGAAAAAAAGAAGGGGGGATGTTCACCAATGCGTAAAGAACATTTGGAATACAGGAAGTTCCACTGCGCAAACACGCGATAAAGAAGAAGAAGATCCCTTTGCGGCCGAGGATGATGAGGATGATGCGGCCTGCCTCTATTGCAATGATATATTTAGAAATTCGCGATCGAAAGAAGTTTGGCTTCGCTGCATTATATGCAAGATGTGGGCACATAGTGAATGTGCTGGAGTGTCTCCAAGAATAAAAAATTTTATTTGCGATGTTTGTAAATAACAATTCTTTTTTTAATATACTTACCTAATTACTTTTGTTTGTGCATATGCCATCTTATACGCCATAACTGTGTCATTTTACACATACCTGGTCGTAAAATGACATAGTTGCAATTTTTTAAAGCTGATTTTTTCAAGTTATTAACAGAAATGTGACAAATTTATTTACTACATTAATAAAGGTGGTTGAACGGAACATGTCATTTTTTGCAACTTTAAATGTTTATTCTTCTATCAAAAATCAGCCACCAATTAAAACGTATGTCATTTTAAGACACCTTCCCCTACAGTAATTCGCAGTTAGCTATGCAAGCAGCTACAAATTCAGATTCAGTACTTGACATGGTTACAGTCGATTGCTTTGTAAAACCCCACGATATTACTTTATCATGTAGTTTATAACAACAACCACGCACTAACTTTCTATCAAGCATATTATTAGCCCAGTCGGCTTTGGTGTATTAAATTTTTATTTGAAATGCCAAATTTTAACTTTAGGTTAATTGTTGACTTTAAATATTTTAAGACCCTTAATAAGTGCTTAAAATGTTTATACGTCGCACAATCTAAAAATTGACCAAAGTAACATGTACAATAGTAAATATCTAACAATTCCCTAAATGGTAGGACGGTTCTCAATTTTTCATTTGTGTTTTTCTCTAAATTTAAATTCTTATCAATGTGCATTCTATAAATCTTACAATCGTCTACATTAAACCTTTTCACTAAGTTTTCAATAGCAAATGTTTGATCTGATAATTTTCTTAAAAAAATTTCTACTAACATTTATACCTAGAAAATTATTTACATTGTTTAGTTCTTTCACCTTGAAGTTTTCACATAATTTTAATTTTACATATGTTGAAAAGTCTGTGTCATTGCAAGCTATAAAAATGTGATAAACATAGAGTAATAAATGACATCGTATGTTCTGCTCAATGTAAGTATACAAACAATAATCCGCTTTTGAACGTTTGAAGTTTAAATGCGTCATGAACTTTTCATACCAGATTTTTGGAGCTTTTTTGAGACCATAGATGGCCTTCTTCAGTTTACACACTTTGTCTTTATTCTCTTCATTTACATATTCTGGAATCTTCATTAAAGCTTCTTCCTTGATGACGCCATTTAAAAACGCATTTTTTACATCTAATTGCTCTAAACACAGGTCATAATTGACAAAAATTGATAATAGTATTCTGAATGTTCACAGTCTTGCGACTGCTGTATGTATGTGGGAGATATATGCAATGTCTTGTTCAAATCCTCTAGCGACTAGTCTTGCTTTATACAGTATACTGCCTTCATTTTCTTTCTCTATAAAAACCCATCTATTACCAATAACTTCCTAATTTTTTAGTTTATTGACTAGCTCCCAGGTTTGATTATATTCCAGTGCATTTAGTTCTGTGACTGCTTTATTCCAGTGCTCCTTCTTTGAACACTTTTCAGCTTCTTTATATGACTTTGGTGTGTCATGAAATTCACTCAACAGTGCCAACCACCCATAATCGACTACATAATCTTCCAAATATGAGGGCAATTTTCTAATTCTTGTCGGTCTGTTTACAACATTTCTGTCTAGTTCATTAGTAGAATTCTGTCGTAACATTTGATCTCCCCTATTTTCTTGAACTTCGTTTTCTTCTTTATTGTCGTGGTCATTTCCTTCATGTTCAATCTCGTTTACTTCTTTATCCATTTCTTCATCTTTATTCATCTTCTTTTGGAGTACTTCATTCTGCATTCTCTTCATCGAAAATTACGTTTCTGCTATACAGCATTTTATTTTCTTCCTCATACCATAGCCTGTAATCATTCTCGGTGTAATCTATAAATCTACACTTAACACCTTTCTCATCTGATTTTGCCCGCAACGTAGCTGGTCTTCTTGTGTAGGCTATACAACTAAACACTCGCATATTGGTTACATTAGGCTTTCTTTTTGACCACATTTCACATGGAGTTATATTTTTTACAATGCATGACTGCGTCCTATTAATAATGTAAGCATTGGTAAGCACCGCTTCTTCCCAAAAATTTTTTTGAACTTCAGCTTGCTGTATTATTGCTCTAGCCATATTCAATAAAGTTTGACTCATGCGTTCTGCAACGCCATTCAATTTTGTGGTATATGGAGGAGTATACGAGATCTGAATCCCCTTTTTCTCACAAAAATATTTAAAAGGTGGTATATTCAGCCCCATTGTCACATCTAATTTTAGCTGCCTTGCTCTCACAGAGCAATGCAGTTGCCTTGGCTACAAAATTTTTAAAACATTGAAAGACTTCATCTTTGGAAGCAATGACGTAGACCATTACAAGTCTCGAGTAATCGTCAATAACTGTTACAAAATAACGGTTTCCATTATGTGAAACAGGTGTAATTGGCCCACATACATCTATGTGAATCAACTGCAGGAAAATTTTATAGTTTGGCCTTTACACATACCTCACATAGTAAATTTCTATTATTATTTTTAATTTTTAAACCATCGATTAAACGAAAGTTATTTATCCTAGCCAAAGAATTATAACTCAAATGGCAATATCTTTTATGACAAAGATCACTGTCTAATTGTACAGCTGAGTTTGAATTGCTGGATCTATCATCTACAACTTTAAATTTTAATTGATAAAAATTGTTAATCCTTTCACCTTTAGCATATAACACGTTTTTGTTTTTAATACACATAGTACCAGCAAAACAAACAGTTTCAAATCCTATATTCTTGATAATTATAACAAATTTAATATGAGGTCTGGAACACAATAAACGTCTTCAATTGTAATTTGTATTCCATTGCCTTCCACCATACTTGTCACTTTCACGTCACCACTGCATGTTGTAAGCATCCATTTTCCTTTTGAAAATATTTTCTAGTTTATCATAACTTCTTCCTTATTGATATAGTGATAGTCGCCTCTGAATCAGCATACCACCATAAACAATGTTCACCATTGCCACTATATAGCCGTGTATAAAAGGCTACATTTACTTCTATGCCCTCAGATGAACTTGCCTTTGAATAACTTTCTTGAATGTTACCATTCCATTTTTACTATATCGGCACGATGTTGCTTTATGCCCAAACTTATGACACAAAGAAAATTTTGTGCCACAAACATTCTGTGTGTGACCAACTTTCCCACAGCGATAACATTTAACACTTACATTTGATTTTGAAGCAATAAACGATGTAGATGCACTGTATATCTTTGTTTTGCTTATATTTCCTTTGTTATCCTTGAATTCTAATAATCTCTTGAATTGTTACCAATTTCAGATAGTCTTCATCTGACGTCGTTCTTATAGCTGTCACAATATTTTCATAATCAACAAGCATCGACAGCAACAGAAAACAGGCAATATCGGACTCCGAGAAATCAGCACCTAAACCTTTCAGTTTTCTTCGAATTTTATCATATTTACTAAAATGATTTTGCAAGTCATCCTGAGGACTATATCTTAAACTAACCAGCTCTTTTAACAAGCAAAACTTTGAATTTGTACTTTTTTTAGCAAATACAGTTTCCAATTTTGCCATCATTTCAACAGAACTTCCAATGTTCTTAACGTATTCAAGATATGAATCTGCTACACTTTGAATTATAATGTTTCTTGCTTTATTATTCTTTTTTACCCATTGAGCATCCTTTTCATTCTTCGTGTCTTCTAATACACTGTGTACATCAACGGCATCAATGCAGATTTCAGTCTAAATCTCCAATTATCAAAGTTATCACCATTAAATAGAGGTATACCATATTTACTGTCAACAAGCCCACGATTCATTTCCATTTTTTACGTTTAAAAAAACGTGTTTTTAACCTTTTGAACAATTTGCACAACTATTCTGGGCCCATAACCAATGTTAGGAAAATGTGAAAGAAATAGTTGTATTGTTCCAAAATTAATTGACGTTAATAAGAAGAAAAATAAACTGAACTTTTAACATGCAACAAACTTTACGTTACAACCTTTTTTTTCTTTTACCTATTCCACTGTTATCACTTAGTTCTTTTTTTTTGTCAAGTAATTAGTTCTTTTTTTTTGTCAAGTAATATTAATTCTGACAGGGTTGTCATCTCACTCATTTAACTATTTTAACAGTGGCAAATTCGTACTCGATCTGCTTTTGAAAATATGTGAGATGATGAGGTACAAAACGACTTCCGTCGGTCAGATGAAGGTAGTCATGTATTATTGTTTTCATAGATGAGGTTCCAGTCCCCGGTTAAACCTCTATTAGGTCGTAACTAATGCTTCCATAACCTTGTTCATAGCAGCAACGTTTTGCCTCTATCACAGCGGTAATGGAAGGGACTGCGTCTTTCTGTTAATCAACTGTAATTATTCCAGGTTCGAATCCCTTGTGCCATCTGTAAATTGTTGCCAAGAAAGCAGCCTGATCGACAAATGTTGATTTCAAAGCTTCTTCGCAGTCATACGCACTTAAACCTTTCTTAAAGTCATAAGAACATCATTATGTGAAAATGTTCTTGGCTGATTTCCATTTTTCACCACACTTGCGAAACCTAAAACCATCTTTTTCATATTCTATTTATGATAAATTAGCAAATGAAGCAGCGAATGTTAAGTAAATAGTTACCCTTACTGAGGTTATTTTTTGTTTTCCATGGTCTACCTAATCCTTCATTTTCAATAATAATGGCCTGTCTCTTGTATTATGAGGTTATACGGATCTTGGGAATAAAATTAGTAACGACAGCTCTAATACTTTATGGTAATGGTTTGTATGAAACATCCAGTATATTGTGAAAGTAAACTAATTCCAAGTATTGTCAAACAGTATCGTAAATAGATAATATTTCTGTCGCCCTTAGGATAAAAAGAATTAAGCGGACAATTTGTAGATAAGTAGGTATCCCTGTTAATGAAACCGATTATGAGATAGGTGTAACATTATTTGTGTTGGAATCTTCTTTTTCCACCCAACGTAGCGTAGTATTTAAAACAATCTTAATGATAAAATATTAGATTAAGTTTTTGTGTAAAAAACTTTAAATTAGTAATTTAAAATGTAATTAAGGAAGACGACTCCTAATGAATGTTGGGTTATTAGCCGAAAAACAAATAGGTTTAAAGAGAAAGGCTAAATCAACTGCATATCGTAATGCACTTAATTACTTCCTCTCTCATGCATACTGTAGTAATGTTCGCTTAAATCCATTCATTTGATACATTTGTCCTTATATAATGCATTAAAATGTAAAAATGTATTATCACTACTATGGAGAACAAAAGAGTAAATAATATAATACTGTTATTTCGTAGGTGTATTAATATTAGCACCTTAAAGTTATATTACAAAACCTATAATAGTATACTACATACCGAAGCCGAACGTATTCCATTCCTGTCGAGAGAAGTATAAGAATTAGTTCTCGAGACAGGGGAATGGTATTTTTGCCGATGTTTGTATGCGATTTTATTCACAATTAAAGAACAAGCAACATTATGCAGTTCAAATCAAAAAATTTTGGAACACATCAATCACGGCTTCTCGTTTAATATTGAAGGTCGTGACAATGCGACTTTTAATTTTTACTTTAATAAGAAGCCATAAATGTTATGCTTACTATTTTTCTATTGGTTTTGTCGTTGCTTGTTATCAATAATTCACTTATTAGATATGATTATTAAAGAAAACGTCTTGTTTGTTTCTACCTATTGCTTGCGTTCACTCACCATCTACGGACGTGAGAAAAATGGTTGAATACTCTTGACCCTTCATTAAAATTGGCAAGTTTCAATTTTACATTGATAGTTTAACTCGATAGTAACTCCCTCCACAAGTTGGAAAGTGATCCATACTGACCGCTTCATCTCATTACTGTCTCTTATTTCTGTTACTACTGACCACTTAAAGTAAACCCGTAGAATCATTCACTTTTCAACCTTTAAAAGGTTAGAAAAGCGGTATGTCACAAACTAATTGTAAAGAAAAGGGATTAAAATCCGCGCATCGTGGTGGCCATTCAAGTGCACCTCTTCGACCAATCCATCTATTTGGAAAAATTTGATTTAAATAGTTCTGTAGCGGCAATGCATAGTGCAGTGGAGCGCCATCTTGCTGAAACCAAATTCTCTCGTCCAAGTAATTTGGATTGTTATTTGGAAATATACCCCTTAAATTTGGGAGCAGGTCACCCGTGAGTATAGAAAGATATAAGTTCCCGCCAAGATTACCATTCAGAAAAAAATGGCCCTACCACTCGATCTCCAATAATCCTAGCTTATACATTTAATCTTTGTGGATGTTGCGTGTGAGTTTCCCGCATCCAATGAGGGTTGTGGTCATACCAATAACGACAATTGTGATGATTCACTTCACCATGCAAAGAAAAAGTACATTCATCCGAAAAGAGAATCCATTCCAACTGTATGTGACCATGGTCAATGAAGTCGATCATTCGCTCAAAAAACTCAATTCGCCGGTCTGGATCTTTATCAGTCAATTCTTGTAGCATTTGCACCTTGTAAGGGTGCATCTTTGCAGTTTTTAAAACCTTTAAAACCGTTTTATGACTGACCTCATTATCGGGCGCTAATTGCCGTGCCGAAATTATGGGGTTTTCTTCAATAGCCAACAAAACGTTCAGCTTTGTATTTTCGTCAACTGCCTCTCTTCTTTGCCTTGGCAGATTCCTGACATGACCTAATTCTCTATAGCGCCTTTCTAATTTGCAAATTGTGTCTTGAGAAAGCCCCGGTGAATCGGGATGATTTGCTTGAAATAATTCAGCTACCTCAGCTGGAAGGGCTTCCGCTAAATAAGTCATGATAAATAATTTACTACGATGTGAAGATGTGAAAACTACACGAGAGGAATTATTTGCTTAAGTAAACGAGCAAAAAAAAAATACAAGGAACAGACAATACTGTAATTTACCAATGTGGACGCTAAGAAATCAAGCAGGTAACTAAAATCGAGACTAAAATACAGAAGATTAAGAGCGCTTTTCATCAACGATAAGACCTAGCTGAGATAATAACTGCACATTTTTATCTACCGACCATTCAAGCATTGTCGAAATTAAAAAGCATTTAGTGAGTGTAACAAACATAGAAGATAAAGGTTTTTTCATCGATAAGATCAGGCTTGTTGCGATAATAAATGCATGTTAACACTACGGTACATTTTACCTACCGACGTTTCAACCATTTTCGAAATTAAATACCATTGAACCAGAGAAAGTTGTGCACTCAGGTTTTTTCACTTTATTTTTCAAATGCCCGAGAAAATAAATACTGCGTTGTATTACTCTTAATACAAGCTTTCACACGTTGTATCACTTGACATTTGAAAAAAGCTAGGGCAGGGTTCACACCCGGGGGTGGATATATGGAGAAACTGTAACCCCCAGATGGAGGGCTGAACACAATTATAAAGAATGCCTATCATGGTTTTTCTCCCGGACTTCACCCCTTTAAGCTACAGTATTTATTCCACTTAGAGTATCCACCCTGTATGCTTCAACATGTGTAGCATCTACCTCCACTTTGACTGCTGCTCGGAAGTGAGTAGGGTATTACAAGTTTATTAGATTTTCTGTTTTATTTTAACTAAAATATTAAAGTGGTAGTGCACGAATGATTATGTAAAATGTCTTCAGATGAAGAAATGCCCCAAATGTCCCAAAAGGAAGACTTAGAAGTAGCATTTGTTACAATGCTAGAAGATTATAAAATAATTCTGGATAAAGCAATGACACCTGCTATCAAGCCTGCAAAAGACAAAGCCCTTATAGAATTAACGGAGATTTACAACAAGAATGCAAAACAAAAAGATATAAAACAAGTATTTAAAAAAACTAATAATATGAAAGGTAAAATAAAGAGAATTGCGGATTTAAAAAAACAGGAAATAAGAAAATGAAATGAAATGAGTGGTAAGAAAGATTTTATGACGGATGGAACGGAAATAAGAATCCAGTTATTCAAAGATTGCCAGGTACATTTGTTGTGTAAATGCATGACATGTATGCGTATTGTATGTATGTGTAGTACCTACGTATATGTGTAGTATGTATTCAGTGCGTTTAGTGCAGGCACCAGTAGAGATGAAAATGCAGAACGAATTATTTATCAAGAGGATAGGACACCTTTTATTTGTGACAACGATTCAGTTGAAGAATTGCAAAAAGCATTACTGATTAAGCAAATAAATACTGCTATAACTTAAGAAAATGCCGCTGTAGCTTAGGAAAAAGCTGTCATAGCTGTAGAAAAAGCTTCAGGGGTTGTAGAGCAGTTTGTAGAAGATTACTTTGCACAATATTCATTACGAAAGTGGATACTCCGTCGTCTAATTTCAGCGTAATTTGGTTCAGCATATAAAGCAGGCACAACTGCTTGTTCTTCTACATCAATTTCTTCTAAATTTCTATATGGATCGTTCAAAAACCTGGCGCAATTATGTAAGATAAATCCACACGTAATATATGGACATATTCTATCAGTTTTTAGTCGAATTGTATAGTTTAATATTGAAAATCTCCTTTTCAACTGGTCAAAGCCATCTTTCTATAATAGCTCGTTCTCTTGCATGTATTTGATTAAAATATCTTTCAATATTTGTTATCGGATTTTGAAATGGTGCAAGCATCCAATTCTGGATTGTTGCACATAATAGGATAAATGAAAAATTTGTACCAAATTCTAGAATCGTGGACAGATCCAGGCCATGTTGTATCTACGCTGATAAATATCTCTGTACTATCACACGTGGCTTGTACATTTGTTGAGGGTACTCCTTTTCTATTAATATATTCGTCACGATGTACCAAAGGTTTTAAAATTTTGACATGAGTGCAGTCAATTGCACCAATAACATTGGATATTACATGATGTACTACCCACTCATCTTTATCTACGTTAAACGTATCCCCTATAGCAGGGAATTTAATCCAATATTTTTTCTTGTTGCAGATTGCACGTGAGACTGCATCAATAATTTTTGAAACAGTTGCTTGATGTATCCCAACATCAACACCAACACCTAACTGAAATCCAGGGTCCCCTGGAACAACGATTTTCAATATGTTTTACGAGTGTTACATTTTTGGTATACTTTGTTTTAGTTTTCCTATTTATTTAATTTCTAGTTAAACAAACCTAAGCTTCTTAAAAACACTTCCATTTGCTGCATGAGTTTAAGCGCACATCCTCTAGTTTCGTTTACTTCTGTCAGAAATGTATTACCTAGGTAAGATACGTTTTCCATATTGAACCTAAAAGAAACATGTATTTAAAAAATGAGCGAAAAGTTATATCTTATTCGGAATATTTTATGGTACAAAATATCAGCGTTGTAGTGTTGTCTTGCACTGTATATTTTTCTTCTGCGTATTCCATCCATTTTCAAACAAAACTAACCGTAGCATTCTCAGTGAAGCTGCTAGTATACCAACTTCGCTAACGTCAAGCAAATACTACAATTTCATCTTGAAATCTAAGTATCTACTGTAAGGAGTCGTTACTTCAAATTGAAGTACATACTTGGGTAATTTTCACGAAAGTGCTACTTGGTATAGTAGATTCCTGAAAAATTAAAAGTATCTACTTTGAAATATAGTTTCTGCTTAGTTTTGAAGTATCTCCTATGTAGAAAATGCTAATACTTCTAGTATTAGCATGTACTTAGTTTTTATTCATACCACTCTTTGTAACAAGCTTATACAGGGATTTAATGATGTTTGATTGAATATAAAAGGCATATTTAGTTAGTAAAGGAGATGAAAGGTGAAGAAACGATATGAGCTCCATTACAAGCAGAATAGCAGGCGGTGACAGGAGAAGAGATTAGTGTAAGACAATTGCCTAAAAAATCAATGACTTGAGAACAAAAATCAAATAAAAAGCAGATATCAATAAAACTGAAAATAAACTAAAATTAAACAAAAATAAAATAACAGGCATTTTGGAAGTTAATGGATTGTAGCAGAAACCCGACAGTGTGCAAAATTCCAGATAAGAATTGAATGTTTAGTTGATTACTGTTTATTACATGAAATTAATTTCCTCAGTTGCTGTGCAAGTTGATGTGCCATCACCGATACAGACTGATATTTCAGGAAATTTGCTTGTCCAGAGAGTACACAAAGCACGGTATCAAAAAAAAAAAACATATCTTCCGGAGACAACGGAAACACAAGACTTATCATCGACTGAATTACAGTGATTATTTCTCTTAGAGCAATTTGGAGTCCTGAACCTAAAGAAACGAAAATTAATGAGATACTTAAAAGATACAGCATTCATTACCGAAATAATATCGCGTATGCACAGTTGTAAACGATTCCAAAGTACTTTCATAGTGCGATATTTATGTCAAGGTTTTGCATTTAAATCTTTGCTCCTTAATCAATTTCTCCTGATGTTAATATCGTCGGTTGCATTTAGCTGGTCAATAATACGTCGTTATTTAGCTGCTTTTCTTCCAATTCGAAGTCTGGATTGCGTAGTAGTTTTGCGATGGTGTGTAGAATAAAACAGCACACTTTACTTTTGGGATGCTTTCAAGTTTCACTCGAACTTTATATTGCAGTGTGGAGAATATTTGCTTCAACCCTCCACAGCAATGTTCAATGTACCACCTTCCTTTCTTTAACAAATTATTGTACCGCGTTTCTTGTAGTGTATTTAGGGTGCGATAAGGAGTTACTAAATAGAGCTCTATTTCATACCCTTCATCTGTCAGTAGCAAAACTCGTTGTTTATTGTGACGCATAACGACACAAAGTGAAGACATTTTCCACATTCATGGGTAGAACAAGACCACTTTACGGCTACACCTGTCCTATCAATTGCACGTTGCGTGTACAATAATGCTATTAAAAACCTTTTCTTTTTATATATTCATCTCCAAGTCCAGAAGGCCTTCGTTTACGCACATGTGTGCAATCCAGAACTCCAACTACAGCTGGAAATGCATAATATTGCTCATGTGTTTCCTCATTGGAAGATGGATACTTCATACATAGATTTGCTTTCTGCCAAATTTTATCCATTACTTCAGTAATAGTTTTTGCACAATACTTGCTGAATTCTAATTATTTTCCCCGTGGTGTTTCGGTATCCCTGATCCCCGCCATATACTGCAAAAACGCTTTCATTTTCTTGAACGGTGACAGCTAATACACTTTTGCTTTGTTGAAACGAAAAAGGCGTCTAACGTCATTCAGTGATGTTCATATACATCTTTTGTAACTTTAAGGACCTTGGATTATTTAGAAATGCCATAATTACCACACAGGACTCGTTTCTTCTAACGCGAAGTCTGAAATGGAGGTACCTTCAGAAAAACTAAGCATTTGCTTTAGACACCTTACAAAAGCATGACTTTGTTCATATAAACTGAAGTATTTAATTGTGTTGCAGAAAATGCTTTTCCTATGGTTGTACTGCAAGTGCTCCATACTTATGTATCATATATATATATATATATATATATATATATATATATATATATATATATATATATATATATATATATATATATTGTGTGTGTGTGTGTGTGTGTGTGTGTGTGTGTGTGTGTGTGTGTGTGTGTGTGTGTGTGTGTGTGTGTGTGTGTGTGTGTGTGTATATCGAAGGTTTGGCTTCAGAAATTTGAAGTAAAACCATTTGCTACGTTTTATCCATGAGACCCACTCCCAATACTTCAACAAATAAAAGAACAGTGTATATTGTACTGACATGTGTTTTGGTTTCAAAAGACTATTTAATAACAGTCACAGTACCTTCTTTATATATCATCGATATGTTCGAAGAGTACAAAATCTAAAGCATACTTAATTTCTTCATTCACTCCAAATCTTAATTATTTTCACTACTTTCATTTGTACTTTGTAAATTCTATGTGCAAAGATGTATTTACTGTAATAGTTTAATTTAGTAGTTGTACAAAACCCTTAAAAAATAATAACTGTTATAATTTAAGGAAGCAGTTATAAAAATTCTTATAATTGTGCAATAAACTATGTGCTCGCTGCTTTATATTATGGATAACGACATCAGGTCAGATTACTGACTTGTACACACGTTAATACAGTTGTTATGTAAGTATGCTGTTAACATAAACCACAACAAATACATACATAAGAGACAAATGCAACCTCCATGATTCTCTGACTATTCCACTAACACAGACACGTGTTTTAAGTGTTGCATACAGGGCATAGTAGGCGGCGCTAATCAAATGTCACTACTAAAACTTAAACTCTATCTTTAGTGTAACCTAAATCCAAAGTGTCAGTTCGATACGTATAGTATTGTAGATGCAGTGAATTTTAAAAGTTGACAAGTTGTTCGAACAATGGAAAGCTAAACCGAGAAAATTTTCACGCAAGAATTTTTACAACTTTGGAAGACAACTGCCTCGCCGAGTAGGTTTCTGTTTTCGGAAATAAAGTACCACTTCAGTCGATAATTTCTCGATGGTATGGAGAATTCAAACGTGGAGAGGTGAGTCTTATCGACGATCCAAGGGCAGGCGCACCAAAAACGACTGTCACCCAGATAAACGTCGATGCTGTGCGGAAGCTTATCAAGTACGATCGACATGTGACCTATCGCGAGATTGAGGCATCATGGGGGATTCAAGACTACAATTCAAAAAAATTTGCATGAAGAATTGATGGTAAAAAAATTAGTCTCCCATTGGATGCCGCGTCTATTGACCGAAGAACAGAAACAAGCTAGGGTCAATTGGTGCCAAAAAACTCCAAACCGCTTCAATGCAGGAAACTATAAAACGTGCACAGCATCGTCAGTGGTGATGAATCGCGAATTTACTTATATGAACCCGAAAATAAACGCAAAAAATAAACAAGACTAAGGAACTGTTTTCCGGAGACCATCACTGAGGTTCGAAAAATCAACCCGGAACGACTAATCATCCTCCACCAAGACAATGCAAGTACGCACACAGCTCGCAGGACAATTGCATTTTTAACGCAACAAAACGTCGAATTGTTAGACATCCGTACAGTCCCGACCTAAGTCCAACGATTTTTTTCCTTTTCCGAAAATCAAGAACGGACTGCGTGGTTACAGGCTTCAATCGCCAGGGGAGTAGACGACTTCAAAAACGTCATTTTCACTGTGCCAACAAACGCGTGGAATAATTGCTTCCACAATTGGTTCAAGCGCATGCAAAAGTGCGTTGAGCTTCGTGTAAAATACTTCTAAAAACAATAGTCTTTAAAAGTTATCTACTGTTTTATTGCAGCTCTATATGCAACACTCTCGTATTAACCGTAACTAATCAAATTTCTATTGTAGTCGAGTAAAATCCGTGCGCTATCTCTCTTATTTAACCAGTTGACCGACAACGGAGTAGAAGCAGATCAAACCACCTTATAGTACTCATTGATAGCTACAACATACTAAACTTACAACTCTCGTCGGTAGGTCAGAACTCTTTATTCGCAAAAACTAAACATTTTCCGAAATTCGGAAATCACGTTTCATTTCAGAATTTGGTACCTTCTTCGATACTACAAGAGATAACGGTTTCATTTTTTTTTGTAAATTATTCTAAATTTATTAGTGAATCAAAAGGTGATAAGCTGGTTCTGATTTAATTGATATATTACAGTTAATTTATCGCATAATTACTGAAGTGATATTTTCGACATGTGGGCAGGGCAGCTACACGAAAAATTTGATACCTTTGCATTATGAAAAATCTAAACGGTTGCCAAAACATGAGAGAAGCTTTTATTGCACGTAGATCCTCCCCGCTGGGAGGCTTTGTTTTAGGGTTTAGGGTTTAAGGTTTTATGTGTTTTAAGTGTAAATAGTGCAAACCCCTAGAATTCAAGTTGAGACAGTACAGTTATCTAGCTGTCAGTAAGTATTCATTTAGGTAGTTTCATATTAAACACAGATTAGTAAACCATATTTATTTAAGGTTAGATATGGCAACTGCACGCTGCTCAATATGATATGAGGTTTTACCTTAAAATGGGGAGAATGTAGTTAAACAATCCACGACAATGGGGCTACTGACAATTATTGTATGCGCCGAATCCCGACAAGACTCATTTTCTAAAATATTCTGAAACTTAAATCAGACATAGTGCGCGGAATTAAAACTTTTAAATGTCAGGTGTCGTTCTTGGTATATGAGCAACAGAATTCTTCATCCAAATTTCCCTGAAACACTGATATATATTGAGTCAGCTGGCACTTTTTCGAACAGAACGAGACAACAAACTGTGAACTTTGATATACGACGAATGTGTTTATTGTGTAATAGAGCAGGCAAGAAGAAGAAAGAACGATTTACTTCTTCCACGTTGTTTATGTTATTTAATTTCGTTGAAATAATTGATGAACAACTTTGTTTTATTTTGTTAGGCACTGGAGACTCAACACACAATCGTGTTTTGGAAGCTGCAAAACAACATAACATTTCGCACCTTGAAAACTATGAAAGTTTGTTTGCTATTTCTTTGTAATGCAGCGAGGAGCAGAAACGTATATGTACAATATGCTGTAGTTTTCATATAATGATGTGCGCAGTTTTTCAAAATATTTAGCAGAACATAAGTAGCATACAATAGGGAAATCAAGTTTTGTACCACATGAAATTCCCCCAATCGACAAAACGAAACACGCAAGCATAGACAACTTCGATTTAAATGAAGAGACATTCGACGGCAAAAATACTGCACATGCAATACCATTGGTTGTATTCCAGAACCCAAGAAGAGGTCGTACGGAAACCGTCCAAGTATTCTTTGAATATCGAAAAAGAAGTTATCCCGTTTCAAGTTATCGAAAAATATAACCAGCCTAAAATACGACCTGAACCAAGAAAAATAAACTTTTTTTTCCTTACAACAATAAATTATGGAAAACTGTGAAATTCTTCTGAGAGTTGTGCCTGTACACAGTTAACGGAGACCCATTTTACGGATGGAATTAATTCCATAATATTATTCCCCCGGGTAAGACACCAACATCGAGGATTGCATGTCTACCTTTTATAAATAACCCTCCAATCCAGTTGGATATCATTTATACGTCTTTGCTGCGCTTGGTGCAGTTAGCTGAACATTTGCTTCATGACATATTATACTCACAGCTAACTTGGGAATATATTCCATGACTCAAGAAATACTGCGGAATGAACCACCTGCTTTAAATGGGAAAGTGATGCAAATCGGTGGGATGTATCTATCGATGGCATTTAGTGCTAGTATAAGATATCTCTATAAATATGGCGGGTTTAAAAATATCCTTAGCACCACCGATATACATGCCGAGAATACAAGTAAGTCTATGTTGAAAGCCAAAAATTTTCCACAGCTGCCAGAACATTGACACTTTGCAATGACACTTTATCACGGCTATTCTTCGAATCTCTGGATGACTGGTTGGACAAAAATGCAAATGGAGAGAATATCTAAACATTTATTAATAAAATATGGGAAAATTTCATAATTGAGGATTTGAGCTAGTCGTAGATCAATAATTTCTGAGAGATTTAATGAATCAAGTGAAAATAATTATTCAAGAGTTCGAAGAAGCCGGAGTTCGGTCAATGTGCACTTTTGCCTACTGGATTTAATTCCTAAGAGCTGCAGATTTGCTGTTTGATCGGCTTTGTGTTGAAATGAGTGGTAACTTTGAGTTGCATTTAAAATGTGTCTACGAAATCATGGCTTATTTCAAGATTACCAGAAGACACCTCTATTTCAAGTGACGGAACCTCAATTTAGGCAGTTATTATAAGTTTCGTTATTATTAATTTCATTAAATACATAAATAAAAGTTTACTTCGAGTAGGATTTGAACCTACGAGTATTAGTGAACATTTTGTTAAGAAATTCGATTGTGTTGCTTCCGATATGGCACTGGAGCAGTCAATCAATAGGGGCTGTAGACGTTCCTCGGGTGTAGTTGGTTTCTGTACAATAACTAGTGCTCTCTTGAGATGGATCATAACTCGTCACATGATTAGAGCCTATTCTCAGAGCTTTGAAGGTAAAATATAGCTCTAATATAATTCTCTGATGATTTAATCTCTACTGTCAGTTATATAAGAAATATATTTTACCCTCAAACCGCTGATTTAATCTCTTCTGTCACTTTTAGAAAATTATATTCGCGATGAAACTGGACGAAGAAATGAAAGCATGAGCATTCGACGCAAGAATGAAGATGTTCTGAAAATTGAGAATACAGTTAAGTGTGAGTGGATGAACCCTTTAACACTCCAACAAATTGCATATCCGTTGATGAATATATGCAAAAAAAATAGCGATGGTTAGTAAGATTTTGAACAGACATGACAATGAACTGACCTCTATGCAATTTTTTTCATTCATGAAGACGGATCTATGAGAAAAACCAACAAATCGGACCTGGCAAGTAGAATGGAAACCTTCAGCACTGTCAATTTCAAAGGGAAGATTGATTCTGTCCTGATAGACGAAATGGTTCCAGTTCAAGTACTTTATGAAAGCGCATTCAATTATCTTGTTTATTAAAAAATGTCTTGAAATATCGCACCATTTATGGAGAAAAAAAGGATCACGATTATTTTTGATACATACAACAAGCGCACGAAATCTCTAGAGAGACAGAAAAGAGGAGATGATTCAACGACACAAAGATATTACGTGAGCGCTCAAAGAAAAGTTCATAAATTTTTTTGAGCCAGTACTTTACCGAACATGCACTATCTTCGTTGGAGGACGAAGAGACGCTTGTTGTAGCTGGAGGTCACGAAGAAGCTGAGCGGTGCTGTTAAATCAATAGCAATGGATCTAAACAAGAACAAAATTTGAAGTGTAACCTTTCAGAAGCCGGTACGGGTATAATATTACAACTAATACATGAAGTGAACCGCTTTGGAGTTTGCAATATACATGTAAGATCAGTACACACGTTTATATACATATGATCTAGTTCTACTTTATTGTCTGTCATTGTCACAATTTCGAGCGGATTTTACTCCACTATTGATGAAGAATCGAAATTTCATTCATTTCATATTCTACTGTCCAAATCAAGGGACACTGATTCTATCACTATTACTTCGCACTCGCGTATTTTATCACGTGGTTTATTTTCGTAATAATTTCAAATAGTACTAATTATATAACAATCACTGCAATATTGTAGTTTTTGCATTGCCATTGATGTAGTATATGTTTAATTAGTTATTAGAATTGCTAGCTTGCACACTTGTTTTCTCGCCAGTCGGGTCGCACCGACAAGAGATTTTAGATTCCTTAGCTCAGAAAGTACTGGTTGAGTTTGAAACGGGTTTCTCGTAGCTATCAACACGATATAAGTATTATGAAACTAGTGTGACGACTCGATAGCGATTTTTATAGTGCTTGAGGAACCGCCAGCTCTCTATTTAGAGAATGTAAACCTCCACTTTCAATTGCATCATGCATTTTCACGTTTTTATAGTTTAATTATTGTATAAAATGATTGAATATTATATTAAAATAGCTACAATAATAATACTAACGACGTGAAAATCTTTTGAAGTTGTTCTGGTGATGTGCAAGATTGCGTGGAGGTTTTGGTTTTGAATTTGAATTTCTGTTGTTCTTTGTTCTTCATTCCAGTGAAACCGTAAATTTTTATAGTTAATAGGCACATTTGAGGAGCGTGTTTATAAATTAGTAGACAAATATTTTTTACGAGAAAGTGCTGAATATTAATAGTAGTGTTAAGTTATTAGTCTTATGAGTGCTATGTGCTCAATTGTTCAAGTAACTTATAGTTCAAGTTAATTATAGCAGCAAATATTTTCCGTATTTTTATTATCAAAATATGATGAAATGAAAAAACCATTGGTTTATGAAATTCATAGGGAAGGGACCTCTAAGGTGATATAGAAAGCCCTTTTCTTAATATGTTACACTTTAATGTAATGAATTGGCATCTGAGCTAATAAATAAATAATTTGGATTCTAACTCTTATTATTACATTATACTTTTCTTCATACACCCTCAATTTTATAGCTATATGTTGGGTGAAACCATATTATTATAGAGACCTGTAAATATCTATAACCAAATACAATGCTGGGACCACTATTGCGACGTCAAAGTTCCTTGTTTGCAGTCCCTATCATAGCGATAGATACGTGAATTGTAATGGTAACTATGGTATGTAAGGTGTCATTTGAATAGAATTCACATGTCAACAATGCACGCCATCATGTAATAGCTCAGGTGGCCTATGCAAATCTTGCTTAGTATCAAAAGCTGCAGATTGAACTTATGTTATGGCTCAAATAGGTAGTTTTGCATTCACTTTTTCATTACCTATCAGTTGAAGTCACTTCTGAAGGTTCCTGGAATACCTGAACCAAGTTGACTTCTTAGCAGCCAAAAATTGCATAAGTAAACACTATCCTCATGTAATGAATATTAACATTGCTAACCTCGTTTTAAATTTACACAATAGTATCAACTGCAGTAAAGGTTTGAGCATTTTTAACCAATTTTCCAAAGGTATCAACATCACGCAGCTCACATTCAGCATTTCTACACATTATGTTAGGAATATCAATACCAAATGATACAATTTCTTCACGTATTTCGTCAGAAAATTAAACTAGACCTCTAATTCTGTCAAAAAATCAGCGTATGCCGAACTTTGTTTTCGTATTACGTTACTTGTACCAAAGTGAACGATAGTGCCTACCATAGCGTGCACTTTGACTATTAACAAAAGCGTTGTGTAAAAAAAAAGTAAGAAAACTTGAACATAATATGGCTGTGAGGTGCATGTATTTTTTTTAACACTGCACAGAACGATAAGTAAATCACTTGTGCGTCATGTTTCCTTTTAGCAACCACAGCAACCAATTATGACGGGTAATGGTCAACATGCCCATCTAAACGTGCGCATGGTAAATTGGTAATAAAGACTGAGAAATATACCAAGTCCTTTTTCTTACTCTCTTGCTTAAAAATAAAATTAATTAGATTTCGACACGTTCTAAACTAATATTAAGTGACCTATATGATTATATATATATATATATATATATATATATATATATATATATATATATATATATATATATATATATATATATATATATATATATATATATATATATATATATATATATATATATATATATATATATATATATATATATATATATATATATATATATATATAGGAGAGTCAGTTTTTGTAGACAAACTTTAACAGGCGATAGAACACATGTTTCCAAAAGAAAAGTTCCTATAAACATATGTCGTAGAAGGCTTCGTTTCCGAGATACAGGGTGTGAATATAATTTTTTTTTCTCAAATTTTCATTATAACTCATAAACGAATGCTTAGATATTTTTCATGTTGGGGGGTTAATGTCTATTAATTAAGGGGCATAAAACAAGCGATAAGTATGTTCACAAACTTGCACAGTGGCGGAGTGGAGGGGGTGCTCAACCCCTTTCATAAACAGAACCTCTACGCCAATGACTATTTTTTAAAAAAACTGTTATTTTCATTATCTACATACAGTTTAACAAAAATAATGTGCCTTCTTCTGTTTCGAAATTCCTGTGCGTTTCCGAGTTATTTTGATTTTTAGTGTTTGATGTGGTACTAAGTTATGTCCTAATTGAATGCAAAGTTTTTAATAAAAAAAATATAATAAAACATTTAGAGCCATTTTAGTACCTAACGATCGTTTCTTTAAAACTTCAAATACATTTTCATTTATAAATAGGTAGGTTATCGGTTTTTTTCAGTATCCATTGTTATTATCAATCATTTGGTTAACTTAAGACGTTCTATTGTACGTGGCTGTGAAACGTGTATTGAAAAGAACGATTTACATTTTGAACAAAGTGTCTAATTTTATTATACTAGTGTTATTGTTATTTATTTATAAATCGTTATTGCTAAGAATTCTTATTAATTTCATAATTATTAATTAAGTATTGTTACAATAATAAATAAGGATTGTTAAAATCAGTGTAATAAGCAGATTTCAATTTACAAAAGTCTTGTATTTGAGTATGGCTTGATACAGTGGCAGCTCTTTAATGAGAGCAAGTGAGCAGCGGTCTATAACTTATTAGAATCTCACTTAAAAACTACATACATTTTTATGGCGAAATTGATACATACATTATTATACAGAAAGTATTGACCGCATAACAATAATAATTATACATTTCTTTTATACGAGGAAAATAACAATGGATACTAAAAAAAACGATAACCTACCTATTTATAAATGAAAATGTATTTGAAATTTTAAAGAAACGATCGTTGGGTACTAAAATGGCTCTAAACGTTTTATTATATCTTTTTATTAAAAACTTTATATTCAATTATTCACATAAAGCACATTACTTAACTTAGTACCACATCAAACACTAAAATCAAAATAACTCGGAAACGCATAGGAATTTCGAAACAGAAGAAGGTACATTATTTTGTTAAACTGTATGTAGATAATGAAAATAACAGTTTTTTTAAAATAGTCATTGGCGTAGAAGTTCCGTTTATGAAAGGGGTTGAGCACCCTCCACTCCGCCACTGTGCAAGTTTGTGAACATTCTTATCGCTTGTTTTATGCCCTTAATTAATAGACATTATCCCCCAACATGAAAAAATCTAAGCATTCGTTTATGAGTTATAATGAAAATTTGAGAAAAAAAATTATATTCAACACCCTGTATCTCGAAACAAAGCCTTCTACGACATATGTTTATAGGAACTTTTCTTTTAGAAACATGTGTTCTATCTCCTGTTAAAGTTTGTCTACAAAAACTGACTGACCCGGTATATATATATATATATATATATATATATATATATATATATATATATATATATATATATATATATACATAGGTCATAATATTAGTTTAGGACGTGCCGAAATCTAATTAATTGTATTTTTAAGCAAGAGAGTACGAAAAAGGACTTGGTATATTTCTCAGTCTTTATTACCAATTTACAATGCACACGTTTAGATGGGCATGTTGACCATTACCCTTCATAATTGGTTGCTGTGCTTGCTAAAAGTAAACATAACGCACAAGTGATTTCCTTATCGTTCTGTGCATTGTTAAAAAAAATACATGCCCCTCACAGCCATATTATGTTTAAGTTTTCTTACTTTTTTTTTACACAACGCTTTTGTTAATAGTCAAAGTGCACACTATGGTAGGCACTATCGTTATATATATATATATATATATATATATATATATATATATATATATATATATGCAGTCTTCATCTATGAGGTAGTCTAACTCGAGCACTTCCGCATTTATTAAACGGAATGTATCGCGTACTCTTTTTATTTCATGTCCTCCACAGTAGTTGGTATAAGTTTATGCACATTTCTTTAACAAACCCCCAAAGAAAGAAATCAATCCGAGTAAGGTCGGGGAACGAGCAGGAGAAGTGATTGCCCCTCCTCTGCCTGTCCAGCTATAGGTTTCATTTAAAGATTGTCAAACTACTCGACGATAATGTATAGGAGCTACATCCTGATTGAGCCATATGATCCTTCGCGAATGCAAATCCACCTTTTCAATCATAAGTGGGCGATCATTTTGAATAAATTCTAGATATCTCACCCAATTCAAAATATCATCAAAAAAGGTCAGATCGATTACTTGGTTCCCAAGAATTCCTCCCGACATTCAAAGAATACACGTGCATTTTGTTACTAGATTTACAGAATGACCAAATAAAAGGATTAGCCTTATTTCCTCGACTGTAATGTACAGAATTGGCTCAAAAATACGTTATTCAACGATTACCAGGTTAAATGTGACTCACAAACAACTTAAATTTTAAATACTCCGTTTTACTAATTGTTAAACTTGTGCAATCTGTTAAAACGTAGTTAAACTACATATACTCAATAATACAAAATCGGGCACTACCGTGTGGTCACGTACAATTTCCCGACTATGATCCAGTCTCTAAATTTAAAAATGTTTGTGCCTGAATTAGCTTCAACTCATAAAATTCTTTTAATTGTTCAATTCGAACAGCATAAATATAGAAATAGCCATAGATTTTCACAATAATTGCATGGATCTCAATAGACAAGCGGAGAGTCTGCTGATGTTTGAATATAGTTATGAAAGATGTGATCAGCGCAGTTTATCCCAACTAAAAGGCTTTTAAGTAACTGCTGAATTTTATGAAAGACGTTATTTTGGCCAAGCTCCTCCAAAATTGCAATTTGTGTTGTCAGTGCACAATGCCATTACTTTTGTTGTTAATTTGTATTTGCCACCCGTTTTAATAATATATTCGGATATAATGTCTGAAGCTTCACCTAGAAGATCTTAAACTTCAAAAAGTTGTACTTGAATGCCCTTGTCTTTTATAAAATATCTTACGAGTACAGGACAAATTTTTATGCTGCTGTGATTTGAATAGTACGATGGTTACAAAATTGACCGTTCCAAGATCATTTTGTATGGAGCTTTATGATTCCTTTTGTAAAATGTAACACGTAATACTTTCAGATTTGGTTCTAGCGTACGCAAATTTTTGTTGGAAACAACTTTTTATTAGCTTACTGGTGCAATCCATAGAACGAAACGACTGATTGTGGATCACGTTGTTATATGACCAAGTATATTCAATCGCAGTTAGCTTTTGTGCTTGATTTCCAAATGTGTCTTTACGAAAAACAGACATTTTGCTACTACTAGAAGCAGCAATATCTGCCTTTTCAGGATTAAGCGTCGATATGTGTTGGACAATATCTTCTTTTCCACCATGTGCAAGTGAAAACTGTGCACAACATTTTAAGCACCCTACATCACTATCTGAGGTTGTCTTTTTGACAAATGGATACTCACTTTCCAAATCTCTATTAAATGTACACTTTATTTTGGGCATTTTCTGATTTTCTACCGTGCTAGATACCAACTACGCTACAACTCATTTATTTAAAAAAGTTATTTATTAACCCTTAACCTTAATTAATGAGCTATTTACACTATACTTATTTACACGGACCGGTACATTTATTTTCCGCACGTACAAGACACCGTCGTGGCATCGCAACCAAATTTTTTTCGCTCTAGACTTGGTACTTAATACTGCCTCATAAGCGGAATCCTGCGCTATTTATTTAAGTCGACAACAGTGCTAGGATGGCCTCGTAAATTGGAGAACTTGTGATGTTACCCTATTGTGTCTTATCTGAAGGTTACTCCATCTTTTCGTACTTTCTAGACTTTGATTAATTTGTGAACGTCAGAAACAAGACCAAAAGGGATTTCCTTATAAATACGAAACATTCACGTAATTTATTCAAATAATTACATATATGAAATGAAATGTTTAAAAAAGTGACTATCCTGTATAACACGGGATGAATAGTCGTCTTATGTTAGTATTTCACTTTTTTGCGGGATACGAAAATTAGTAGTTATTATGAAAGTTAAGGGTGCAATGCATGCAGCGCTCATAAATAGTAAAAATAAGGTTATACATGTAGTGTAGAAAATAATCTCTGCACACGTGAGAGTGAAAGTTTATGATCACAAAACGGGGACTGGAGACACGACGTGGTGGATTGAAAATAGCTGATTGTTTTTATTTACTTTATTAACTGTAGATTGTGTATTATACAAGAGTTATTTTCCGTACCGGTACCTACGGGAATTTAAGCCCTCTTAAAGATAGGCAACAAAACCGGATTGCAGGTACCTACTACTTTGCTAAAATAGACCATTTTACTTAGAAATAAATGAAACATGTTAGAATTTATCCAGGAACTAAGACTGCTTTTTATTTCCTAGGGAAATAATGACTACAAAAAGTTACTCACGTAGGGATTTATTATAAATCAAAAAATTAAACTCGTTGCCATGATACATACTTCATTCTCGACTAACATGATTATTTAAAGTTTTTGACGAATGCCCTAAAATCTGTTAAAAACTAGGTAAATGTCTGCGCGAGTACAAAAAATCGTACATACATCTCTGGAGCGAAATGCCACTTTTCCTTTTCGCTTTCGGGGTACAAATTGCTCCGCAGTAAACAATACATTTCTCTCTCTTGATGTGTAATATAGTATTTTGCACGTGGGAGAATAAAAGTCCATTTCTCTAGTCACAAACAAGAACTAAAATTGCGTTTTATTTCCTAGAAAACAAAATATTAATAAAAACTACTCACATTTTAAACATTTGTTATAAACCAAAAAGTCAAACTCGTTCCCATGATTCATATTTCATTTTCTATTAACATTATATCAAATTATTAACGAAAATTCTTAAATCTATTAAAAACTAAGCATACCCCTGCCCGAGTGTACAAAATTGGTATATACATCCCAGGAGCGAAATGCCATTTTTCGCCTGGTGCATTGTACAAATTTGACCGCGGATAAACTAATGCATTTCTCTCCCTTGACGTATAATAATAACATAATAATATGTTTAAAACAATACTTTAAAATACGAAATTAGAAGCTACATCAACAGGTTTTTTCAACTATTACCTTTTCATGTAAACGTACCATCTTTTATACCATTAACATGGTAAGCAGCTGTGACTGCTAAGCACTCATTCCTAAAGAAGTATCCGATATTTGAAATTTGATAACAATAATACTACAACATACTTGCAGTTTTCAAAGCCGGGTAAATGTATAGAAGTTGGTTAGGTGTACCAATGTACACTCAATGGTTAAACATTATCTTTCCAGTATTAAATATACAAAATCCGTGTGCAGTACAAGCTTTTCTTACTCTGTGTGATTTAGAGATTTATACTGCTTGTTGTCAGAAATTCTTTTCGCGATAAAAATAATGTATAAAAGAATTGCTTACCGTACTACTTTGATAACGGAGTCAACGTACAAACGAACTTGCAATATTGTAATGGTTCAGTATTTACCGTTCGCGTTCATAAAGCTGTGTGCAATGGGATCAACATGGGATAGAAAAGGTTGCGGGTCAGGAAAGTACTAATTGTGGACATATACACAAGTTTTTTGTCAAAAACGTTATTGATGTATATTTATGGATATTATTATTCAAGACATTAACTAATGTACTACACGTATTGAAAAAAAAGCATAAGATTGCGGTTGATCTATGGACCAAACCGGCATGGAATATCAATACATGTATGTATATATATATATATATATATATATATATATATATATATATATATATATATATATATATATACAACAAAAAATAATAATAATAATAAATGTTTTTAACTACAAGGTGCCGAAACCTAGTTAACTGGAGATTTACTTCTTGCAAACCAGTTTCTCTTAAGAAGGGGTATGATCTTTATTGAAAATAAAAACTTTTTGATTAATAATCAATTATGTTGGTTATGTCGGTAGTAATATAATAATAAAGTGAGAATAATGAACATAAATAGGCAGACTGTTGAAAGCTTGTAACCAGGAATTGGTTACGAGTGGATTTTGCCAAATGTCAAGCTTGAGAATAAATCCGCCTAATTTGTTCTCATTTTCCAGTTATATTTGACTAGATTATGTTTTGAGTTATTCATTTAATTTAATCATCGAAATAGAGCTGTATTAAATATGTCTGTCAACTCAAACAAAATCTACAACGAAACATCTTCGAAAATAATCAATAGTAACCTTAATGTAATAACTATAGGATTGGTTCTGACACGCGACTAGAAATGAAAACTCTCGTTGGCTTTAAAAATCGTCAAATGTTAATGTTATTTTTTAACTTTTGTAAACTCCATATATTTTGATATACCGTGGTAATCTTCGTACCCTAAGGGCATCCTCCATAGTTACGATAACCTCATTTTTAGCTTTTCTAGTCAATGAATACTGCCAGATATCGAATTTGGTTCCATTATACTGATGTTTGAATTTAGATTATGTTATAAAAAATTTAAAATTAAACAATATTTGCGCGTTGGACATAAATATACTGTTCCGGAAGCTAGACAGTATCTTTCGCAACCTCCGGCTATCCAAAAACATGTAATCTGTGTAAAATCTACATAACATTTAAAAACCATAGAACCGTAACTACTGTACTAATAACAAAAAGGTAGAAATTGTTTAGACGCGGGTCGCAATGGACTACTGTACAGAATGCAGATTATCATAATTTCTCATGTGCAACGAAATACAGATATTGCAAATATGAGTATTGATTGTAAGCGACGTGCAATGAACATTTTTTGCATGAGTTGCATTCATTGCATTTATTCTTTTTACGTTAATACAAAAAAAAACGTTTTATTTAATGGCCATAAGTATGGTTAAACAAAAATTATTTTTTAATAATGTAGTATTTAATATTTAATTAGAATTAATTCTCATTGCTGGATAGAATATTTAAAAGTGATTCATTTGCCAGTACACTGAGTTCTGGTAGAGTGCAATAGCGATATCTGTAAAGTACATTGTAACAATACGTAACTTTCTTATAATGAAATTATAAGAATGGTAATTATACTATGGGACAGTTTCGTTATACATAAAATATGTGTGCGTGCGCGTGCGCGTGTGTTTCTGAGTGTGGGTGTGCATGTTCGTGTGCGTGTGCGTGTGAGTGTGAGTATGCGTGTGCGTGTGCGTGAGCGTATGCGTGTGCCTGTGCGTGTGCGTGTGCGTGTGCGTGTGCGTGTGCGTGTGCGTGTGCGTGTGCGTGTGCGTGCGTGTGCGTGTGCGTGTGCGTCGCGTGTGCGTGTGCGTGTTCGTGTGCGTTTGCGTGCGCGCGTGCGTGTGAGTGTGCGTGTGCGCGTGAGTGTGCGTGTGCGTGTGCGTGTGCGTGTGCGTGTGCGTGTGCGTGTGCGTGTGCGTGTGCGTGTGCGTGTGCGTGTGCGTGTGCGTGTGCGTGTGCGTGTGCGTGTGCGTGTGCGTGTGCGTGTGCGTGTGCGTGTGCGTGTGCGTGTGCGTGTGCGTGTGCGTGTGCGTGTGCGTGTGCGTTTGCGTATGCGTGTGTGTGCGTGCCCGTGTCCGTGTGCGTGTACGCGTGTAAGTGACCGAGAGCGTGTGCGTGTGCTTGTGCGTGCGTGTATGTGTGCGTATTCGTGTGTATGTGCGTGTGCGTGTGCGTGTTTCTGCGTGTCCTTGTCCGTGTGTATGTATGCGTGTAAGTGAGTGTGTCGTGTGCCTGTGCGTGCGCGTGTGCGTGTGCGTATGCATTTGCGTGTTTGCGTGCGCGTGCGTGTGCGTGTGCGTGTGCGTGTGCGTGTGCGTGTGTGTGTGCGTGTGCGTGTGCGTGTGCGTGTGCGTGTGCGTGTGCGTGAGTGTGCGTGTGCGCGTGCGTGTGCGTGTGCTTGTGAGTGTGAGTGTGCGTGTGAGTGTGAGTGTGCGTGTGCGTGTGCGTGTGCGTGTGCGTGTGCGTATGCGTGTGCGTGTGCGTGTGCTTGTGCGTGTGCGTGTGCGTGTGCGTGTGCGTGTGCGCGTGCGTGTGCGTGTGCGCGTGCGTGTGCGTATGCGTGTGCGTGCATGTGCGTGTGAGTGTGAGTGTGCGTGTGCGTGTGCGTGTGCGTGTGCGTGTGCGTGTGCGTGTGCGTTTGCGTATGCGTGTGTGCGTGCCCGTGTCCGTGTGCGTGTACCCGTGTAAGTGACCGAGAGCGTGTGCGTGTGCCGGTGCGTGTGTGTATGTGTGCGTATTCGTGTGTATGTGCGTGTGCGTGTGGGTGTTTGTGCGTGCCCGTGTCCGTGTGCATGTACGCGTGTAAGTGAGCGTGTGCGTGTGCCTGTGCGTGCGCGTGTGCGTGTGTATTTGCGTGTTCGCGTGCGTGTGCGTGTGCGTGTGCGTGTGCGTGTGCGTGTTCGTGTGCGTGTGCGTTTGCGTATGCGTGCGTGTATGTGCGTATTCGTGTGTATGTGCGTGTGCGTGTGCGTGTTTGTACGTGCCCGTGTCCGTGTGCGTGTACGCGTGTAAGTGAGCGTGTGCGTGCGCCTGTGCGTGCGCGTGTGCGTGTGTGTTTGCGTGCTCGCGCCGCGTGCGCGTGCGTGTGCGTGTGCGTGTGCGTGTGCGTGTGCGTGTGCGTGTGCGTGTGCGTGTGCGTGTGCGTGTGTGGATGTATGTTAGTATCCACGATAACTTCAGAACCATAAAATGTGCGTACTAGAAATTTTATATTTAAGTGTCGTTTCATTTCTCCTGGAGCTTCGAGTTTTCCAAAGCATGAGCACGGAAATACACATTATGAAACGTGTGTTTTATACAATTCTGATTGTTATAAAACTATTTTAGAAATTGCAATTTGCTAAATTGCATTATTGTCAGATTGAATTTTTGTATATTCACTGACAGCAAACAGACATTTAGAAATTGACAATTTTTCGCACAATCTTTAGAGGCTAATAGCTGTATAAAAAAACCCCCAACTCCAGGGTAGCCCATGCCATATATCCAAATGCGCCAAAAATTGTAAAATAAAGTTTGCGTTATACATTATTAACGTTCTGCTTTCAGCCCAAAAGACAACGATAATGTAAACTTTATGATACAGAATTAGAAAAAACATTATATATTATACGTAGTGAAGGTTTCTTTTATGGCTTATTTGCAAATTCACTCCCTCACTGGCGTTCGGTAATATACATACGGGCTTTTCACACATAATTCAGTCTTTCTTGCAATTTTACTGGCTATACTGCAACAACTTTATGTCAATAACGCAGTACACATTATAATATGTCGTTCGTCCATGATAGTTCTGAATATGTGATATTTTGTATAAGAATATATGTAGGCACACTGCAACATATTATTTATTTCTAGGTAGAGGAAAAAAGAAGCAAATGAAAAAGCTGATGCCATTTCTGATTGGCATGAAAATTATTTTGGTAGCTTTAGCGTCTGTCGCTTTCATTGTAATTGCTGTAATTGCAAATAAAGCTCTGCTAGCAGCAGTTATATCGTTACTAGTAGCTGGATATGAAAGTGTTAACGACATTATCTACCCTAAACAAACAGCACACTCTGAAATAGTAGGTTATCAAACTGCTGGAGATTGGCAATCGTCGCTTCCAATCTATGAATCACAAGACATGTCCACAAGCTACAGCGAAACTGCACCATATCATCAAACGTTTATAGGTCACAAAGGTGGCTAAATTGTATTTCTAACAATAAAAATTATACGTAGTGTATTTAAATAATAATTTTAGTTAACTTACTTTCCTTAAAGATATAAAAGTTATTACATGTTAATAAACTTTTCCATCTTTAAGCAATGAGCATTGTATAAATATCTAGAATAAGCCATTCTTGTTCATAAACCTTTCTTCTTAGGTTATTACTATTTTATGCACTCTACACTAGAATCGGGTAAGTATGCAAAATTTCCGTAAATTAAAATAAATTTCAATAAAGGAACGAGCAATAAATAAGCAATTATGGACTTAATGGTCTAGCTGTGAATGGCGTTCAAGCTTTTAATGTTAGTTTTTTAATTTTTATTTTATTGCATACAATCATTTTTACTTATAACGGTTCCATTATATTATGATAAATTAACAAGCAATTACAACGAAATATATGTTAAGAAAGGTGAGAAAGTTTAAGAGAGAATTCCTGGTGAGTTCATGAAGTTAATCATGTTTGATAGATTAGCAAATAGAGGTTTGTAACTTTACCTCGTTTAAGTTTTATGTTTCAGAGACAGGACTTGTGCCTTACATTGTACAAAGTGTATCTTATAATTGCAGTTTTTATACACTTACTCATATATATTGAACCAACCCTTTTTAAACGGATGTAGTACTACTTTATGTAATCTACTAGTAGCAAAGAAATGTATCGCAAATGCATGACAGTACAATCTTACAGTCTTTCATAGATCTAACCATGTAGTACAACATTAACGTAACTAAAAAATCACGTTTTTTGAGTTAATACGCAAAACAGACGTATAAGGTGCACAAAATTCAAAAGCAATACCACCACATATTGTACCTCATACAATTTTCTAGTTATAGCAGCGGCAGTAGTAGCTGGAAGGAAAGTGATTGGAGTATGTGGACGATAATGAGAAAAGAAAGCTTGAGCCTATCTGCGAAATGAGCATTCCATAATGGTGTTCCGTCAGTACTGGATGGAAGTGAGACATGGGTATGGCAAAGAAAGCACGAAAGAAAAATAAACGCCGTGGGTAAGAGATACCTGAGAAGCGCATGTGGTAAAACCAGAATGGATAAGATAAAGAATGAATGCATAATGACAGAGTGTGCCGAGGAAAGGACGATGATGGATAGATATAAAAGCAGTTCATTACGTTGGTTTGGTCACATTGAGAGAATGAACAACGGAAGATTAACGAAGCAAATATACATGGGTGAGGTTAGAGGAAAGGCTGGGCCTGGTAGGCCGCATAAAACTTGGCTGAATGTAGTAGAATGTATGATAAAGGAAAGAAAGATAAGGAATTTTAAAAATAAAAGGGCATGTCAGAGACAATGTATGAATCTTGCGGAAGCTATGGAGGTATGCGAAGATAGGAAAGCATGGAGAAAGATTGTGAACGAAAAATAAGCAAGAGGCATGTATTGTTTTGCCTACCCCGCAAGGGAATGGCGTGAAAGTTAAGTTAAGGTAAGTTAGTTTGCATCTTCATGTAAATATAAAAATTGTTAAAGCAATATTAAGGTATTTTGAGTTGCGTTAGTATAGTACCATCCATAATTGGTAATGGCTATTAAATAAAGTGCTATATTTTTAGTTGTGGAAGTATTGTATATGGATTAACTACTTATTTTGACATGAATTATTTGTCTGTATTATCGGTTTGTTTGTTACAGTCGAAATAATGTTTTTGGTTGTTTATCAACATGACAAATGGGTTTAAGAACTAAATTAATTGTTCAAATGGTACTAAAAAGCCTAATTACCATACAATTACCTGATTTTGTCAGTAATTATTAGATTTTAGGACGTATCGTGGTAAAACATTACCTCAAACTTTGTTTTTTAATTAGGTATTGATAGTATGTATTTTAAATGTAAGGAGAAGTAAATGAACTTATAACAACGTGTTTCGATGAAAATTTTTCTCCTGGATATGTTGAGTTGCCACCTAATAAATTATCCAACACTAAAACATCGGCACTCTATACATTGTACAACCAAGTTATGATTTCTGAAGCACAAAAAAGTTGTGTAAGTAGTTTTCAATTGTTGCCCTTCAAAAAAATATTGTCATGTGCTTTCTTGACAATAAAAAATATTTTTTTCCAATGTTTAATTCGAAAAAATCTATTTTAGGTAGAAGTAAATGAATTTCAAACATTGTTTTTTGAAGAAAGTGCTGCACCTAAGTATACTGAATTTTCACCAGCTACTAGTCTTATTATATCAGAATGAGCGAAATTATCTTGTTTGTGATACTGGTTTACAAAATAATTCTGCAAAAGTTCAGAGCCACGTAAGATTTATTGTTTTATTTCCTTTTTACATACTCCACCAAAGATTACGTCATTGATTGTTGTTTTGTTGGGTCTTTTTTTATTGCTATAATACCGCAAAACGGGGTGAATCACAACACTTTTTGACCGTTTGACTTAAATATCTCACGTTCAGAGTTCTTCTAACAATCGCCAAATAGCGTAGAAGTCTTATGTACTATTCCACTTTACCTATCAGTAATTACAAATCTACAACTATATTACAAAATTTGTTTTCTAATCTTCTGTTCGTTGTTGTGATTTGCCCTCCAGTCGGGGAAATCACAATACGTACTTAAACGCACCTAGATTACAATTCCCAACCAGGAGGGCATATGACAACAAGTTTAAACAAAAAGATAAAGTGTAGAAGGCACAGAAGCGCCAAAACGCAAGTAAAAATTTTCCAAAAATATCAAAAATGCATTGATTTTGTACAAAATAAATGAAATTACAAAAAAATCATTTAGTAATAAGCTAAACTAAATAAGTATATAAGCAAATACAAAGTAAAATCCACAAATACTTCAAAACAGGGAAAAACTCTGCCCCAGGTCATGACGGCCTAAATAGTAAAATCCTCCGTCATTTACCCGATCCAGCCCTCCGATTACTCTCCAACATCTACAACCAATGCCTTATCCTACCCCACTTTCCGACAGACTGGAAATCGGCCTCCACCGTTATGATACTCAAACCCTACGCCGACCTAACCTCACCCTCCTCCTATAGACTAATCTCCCTCCTGAGTTGCTTCAGAAAATGCTTTGAGAAGAACGTCCCACGATCCCTTGTTGAAGCTGCTTACAGAGACCACCAGAGCATTCAGTCACAAGCAATGCAATCTGGCTGTGTTTCTGGACATTAAGCAAGCATTTGGCAGGGTCTGGCCCGCCGGTCTCCTGCACAAGAGCCGTAACCTCAACATTCCCGATCCCTTCTCCAAACTCCTACTCTTGTACCTGACCAATCGGTCAGTTCGGGTCAAAGTAGGGAAAACCTTCCCAGATACTTTCCAACCCACAGCAGGCGTACCGCAAAGTTCTGCTTTAGCCCTGATCCACTGTATTATCTTCGCATCCGACATTCCCGATGTCACACAAAAAGGAGTAGTCGTTGCGCAGTTTGCGGATGACACCGCCTTCTGGACGGTTAATCCGAACAGCGAAACGGCCTACCGCCTCATACCCTTTCAGAATTTCTCCAACTGGGCGAACCGGCGGAGAGTCTCCGTTAATCCCACCAAAACCCAAACAATCCTCTTCCAACATCCTAATTACACCGAAGATAGGTTCCCAAGCCTTGCCTCCAGAAACGTTTCCCTTACCCTAAACCAAGAAAGACTCCCACTCCAACAAGAAGTCAGCTACCTAGGAATTCTCTTTACTAGAACCCTCAATTGGCCTCCGATTTACAAAGAACACTTGAAAGGATAAGAAATCGCGCAAACCTATTGGGCACTCTTCGGGGTAGAATCAGAGGTTGCACCCCAATTCACTACAACACACTTACAAAACATATATTCGCCCTGTTATGGATTTCCGAGCACCCATATACACGAACATAAGCCCCAATCACCTTTCCTCTATTGCTTCCTGTGAACGCCGAATACTCAGACGCATACACAGGTTACCACTCAGGTACCCGCGACCTCACAACACAACACACAAACATACCAACCATCACACACGGAATCCAAACACTACAGAAAGCTTTGCATATAAAAGAATCTTCGGAGACACTATCCCTATCAAAGAGATTCTTACCACACCCTACAACTACCGTTTTCCTCAATTCCCACGAAGAAAACCTAAATTAAAATTCAAACATCCCCCGCGATCCTTACATAACTCCTCGACCACCTCCCGAGAAGATAGAAGACTCCCTGGACAACATCCCATATGCCCTCCGCATCCCCCGTCTATTCTATGACGACCCAGCAAGAAATCGGACGACGAATCTAATAATCACACTAAGCACACTACACCCCACTTGACAATACACACATTTAAGCCAATTAACGGATTATTAAATATTAAATAAATAGACCTTTTTTATCTTTTTTTTTACTCCAAAAATAAGCATCTCATGATTGTAAACTATACAATAACACAAAACATCGCATCAACAATCATGGATTGACGAGGGCTGAAGAGAAGAAGGACTCCTGAACTGTCTACGAATAAAATATATAAGCTATAGATAAGTAAATACTAACCATAAGCATGAACATACTAACAAAAGAAAAATAAAAAGAAAGCCATTTATACCAGATATTTGAGTTTATAGTAAAACGCAATACTCCTCTGCCCTCCATTGTTGGAGGATCTACTCTGCCAATAACACTACTGAAGGGGCACGAGTATTGGTCTTCAGCTTCATTTAACGCATAGAGAAATTCTTCATAAGCAGCGAGTCTTGTTGACCTGGGTCGCGTAAATTTAGCTTCAATTTGATTTTCATATACTTTCAGTACTCGGCATATACAATGTGTTCAGTTAAAAACAAGTAAACAAAAAATCCGGGACAGGTCGACTTCTAAATGGAGGGGGCCATCTTTTGGCAGTCGTAAAGTGGATGTCACATTAACCCCCTCCCCTCTGAGGCTATACGCATATTATTTTTAAATGGGACGGGCAATCAAATGATACATCATTTAAAAGGTCTTTTAAATCTCCAGCCATACCTTTTAGAGTAAATATCGTTTAAAATAAACTACCTAAACTTTTCGAATGCCCCTCGACTCGATCTAAAAAGCTACAAGATAATTTAAAAAAATTAGGTTTTCTTCTTTTTAAATTATAAAAGTCACAGTGATAGTGACAAAAATTGAATTTGACATTTTATTGATTAATGTTATTGTCAGACACAAAAATTTTTTCGGTAAATATTGTTATTGCTATTGAAAGAGAAAAATGGTTTACATATTAGCCGAAAGAACCGAAATTATTCTTCTTTACGGTAAATGTGATCAAAATGCTAAAGGAACGATTAATTCCTTCAATGAAAGACTCATAGAGCATAAGCACCTATGTGATTGAATTAGTGCGCAAATTCTTAGAAATAGGTTCTGTCTCGAATAAGAAACGTGAAGGGAAAAGAATTCTAGACGAAAACACACAGATCGAGGTAGTTGAAACATTTGTAGCAGATCCAACAACTACAATTAGAAATTGGCAGCTCTAACACATCTTTCCATAGGTTCTGTACACAAATTACATCCCTACAAAACCGATTTACTTCTAAAACTTAATGAGGATGATCCTGACCGTCGAATGGAATTTTATGAAATCATAACAGATAAGATTAATTCAAATGAAATTTCAATTAAAAATATTTGTTTCAGTAACGAGTCGACCTTTTACTTAAATGGATTGGTTAATCTGCATAATCGTGGTTATTGGAACGATACAAATCGACATGTTTTTCCAGAAACTCATTCTCAAGCACCATAAAAGCTAAATGTATGGGCTGGAATTTTAGGAAACGCTGTTATTGGTCCAGTGTTCATTGATGGAGATTTGACTGGTGAAAAATATCTAAACCTATTAGATAATGTCATTGAACCTTTAAGTGTTGAGACCTTAGAAAATCAGGTAGATGAACAAGGGAATCAGTTAATTGATGAAAATAAGTTACATTTTCAACAAGACGGTACTCCTGCATATTATTATCGCCCTGTGAGAGAATGTTAAAACGAAAGGTATCCAGGCTAGTGGATTGGATGAAGAGGAATTATATAATGGCCACGTCGATCTCCAGAGTCAACTCACATGGATTTTTTTTGGGATATTTAAAATCTGAAGTCTATAAAATACAATCAACAAGTCTCGATGATTTAAGGCAGTGTATTATTCAAACTAGTAGGGTAATTAGACCTGAAACATTTCAAAAAGACAAACAAATGATACATTTACGTTTATGTTTATATTTATGTTTACGTTGTCATAACCTAATTACTTTTTCATTGCTACCTACTATTAACCGCATCTAGTATGAGGGGTGTTCGAGAAGTTTAGGTAGTTTATTTTAAACGATGTTTAAGCTAAAATAGTACATTTTATTTAGGGAACCAAGGTATGGTTGGATAGAGATTTAAAAGACCTTTTAAATGGTGTATCATTCGATAGCCCGTCCCATTTAAAAAAAAATCTGGGTATGGCCTCCGAGGGGAGAGGGTTAATGTGACATTCACTTCAGGATTGCCAAAATATGTCCCCCTCTATTAAGAAATCGACCTGTTTCGGCGTTTTTGTTTAATTCAATGGGTTGTCAAGATATTGAGGTTGGATCGTTTTTAAATAAACACAGTGTATAATGTTTCTCGAATAATTTGATCAGTAACCAATTAAATCGTTTTAATGACTGAATGGTAGTAACCGGAGAAACATTATTATAAGATAGTCTTCCTTTAAACACACATTGTTTGGAACACGCAGACCTTGGTTCGGACTCTTCTTCCTTTTCTTCGATAGTTTCTTCTCCATCCTCTTCAATTCTTTCTTATACATCTTGTTCAATTCATTCTTCTACATCTTCTTCAAGTCTTTCGTCTGAATTATTCCATTCTTTCTCCCAAATCTTGGTTTATTAGTGCCTCTATATCATCATCCTCATTATTGCCATTATATTGAATTGAAGTGCTTTCCAGTTATTATTCACTACTGCTCTCAGGTTCAATTCCATTTACATTCTTCCCGGCTTTAACGGATATTTTCTTGCGCTGTGTTCGCTTTTTGGGTTGACCACCATAACGCATTGATCTTAACAGATCGACCACCCATCCATTTAGGAGATTATCATGTTGATTACGCATTTCCCATAGATCTGTAGGGGGTAATCGTGACAGAACACGCTCTCTATTAGAGAAATGATTCCACATTTGTTGAAACCAAACATGATATTTTTTTCAGAATTTGTTGCAACAGTTTGCATAAGATAGGGAAGGAAATATGTTCTTTTGAATCGTTGATTCTTTGCGCCCGGCTGTATTCTTCCACTTCGTTAAAATGTCGAGGTGTGAAGTATGCAACGTCTAGGGGCTGCGTTATGTCGCTTGAATTGGAGGGAAGGAAGACGAAAGAAATATCTCCTTTTTGACAAAGTTCACAAATTCCACTGGAACATGAGAGGAGAAATTATCCCCGATCAGTATTTTGGGACCATTGAAATATTTACAATAGTGTATAACAATAGTTTTCAGCCAATCTTCGAAACAACGCGAATCAAACCATCCATACGGCGAGGAATTGTACCGGATTCCTGTAGGTCCACCTATAGTCCATGATTCGTACTTATGCAGTGCCCGATAGACGGCATAGACTGGTAGAAGGGATCCATCACCCGAACATGCAAAAATAAGGGAAGGGACCAACTTACTATGATTGGTAATTCTCTCTGGGTGTTTCGTTCCTCTTTTAACGATAGCTTTTTTGCGAGCTGGATCGTCGCTCAGATTCGTCTCGCCGTAGTTGATGATATGGTATGGCGGAATATCTTTAAAAGATTCTTCGAGGTTGTCAAAGTAGTCATTGATGGTTTTGGAAGACAATCCCGTACGCGCACGTTCTATATTTTGACACAAACGGTTGGATATTTTCTCCTTATTGCATTTCATAAACATACATATTTACTTTTGAACTTATTCGTTCATAACAAAACTTATAATAAACAAATTTTACATAGTTACCATGTCTTGATAAACGGATATACCTTTGACGACGTGGTTTAATCACTTTGCTTTCCCGGTGGGTCCAACAAAGCAAAAATAATGGATAATAATTTAAATCTAGAGCCATGATTTAATAACTGTCATCACAACAAAGTTTTGTATTTATTAACAATTTCAATGAATCACTTCGGAAAAGCTTCAGATTTAGAAATAAGCGAAGCAATTGAATACTTAACGCCTGCGAACACGGTGAAAACGCACAAATGCGGTTTTGTCGTTTTGTGAAGAGCGAAAATATGAATTTCTTGAAAGCAGACTTCGAACGAACACTTGGCAAGTATTATCAAAGACTGGGCTTTCAACATGAAGCCATCTAATGTCACCGACTATAAGGAAGGAGTTGTGAAGACGATTTGGAATAATTATTCCGCAAAGATTTTCCAGAAAAGGTACTTTGAAGATTTTAATCGGAAAATAGACCCATTCAAAGACATAATTTGTGAAGATGCCAGAAAGGCACGTGCGTTCAAAAGGAAAGAGCTACAGGCGCTTCCAGTGAAAAAAAATCCAGTTCTGCAGCTCTGACAACTGAAGAGATCAGCAAGATTGTGGAAAACTATGACGAATGTGGTGAAAACGCACAAATGCGGTTTTTGTCATTTTGTGAAGAGCGAAATATTAATTTTCTGAAAGCAGACTTCGAACGAATAATACTTGATAAGTCAAGTATTATCAAAGACTGGGCTTTCAACATGAAGCGATCTAATGGCATCGAGTATAAGGAAGGAGTTGTGAAGACGATTACTTTGAAGATTTCAATCGCAAAATAGACCCATTCAAAGACATAATTTGTGAAGATGCCAGACAGGCACGTGCGGCCAAAAGGAAAGCGCTTCCAGAGAAAATAAAATCCAGTTCTGCAGCTCTGACAGCTGAAGATATCAGTAAGATTGTGGAAAACTATGACGAAAACTCACCGTACGGCTTACAAAAAAAGATTTCTACCGTCGAGGTCGTGTGGCGTTGCAACGAAACAACCTTCTGCCTAGAATTTTTCAAGAACAAAATCGACAATTATGGTGAAATTACAGGCCGTATTCAATACAACACCATACTCTCCAAAACTGTACAGGGTGAAAAAATCGTACCGATGCATCGAACAAAGAATGTCAAGTCAAGTGTCCAGTGCGTCTACAACAGAAGATGTTAAACAAAAGAACATCAAAACATTAAAATGAATCGATTGTTTTTAACACCTAATCTGGATTAGAATAAGACAGGAATTTGGTACAAAAATTGTCTAATGGGTATTAACCAACTCAGTAAGTGGAGACGTCTGGGTGCGTAGAGTATTGGGATTAATACCAAGAAGGTAATAATAACAAACCATTCAAATCGTTCCTCTGCTGTAAGCAATTTCACAAACTCTGGAGCCAACTTACAAGAAGTTATCCAAATTACTGGCCATTCTTAAAGTTAGTCACTTAATCCATACCTAAAGCTAAGCAACGAACATCATCTTAACATCGTTGAAAAAGTGAGAAAAATAATCCTACCGTGCACTACCAATATAGCCAGCTCAAGCGCATCGATGGTATAATAAGTATAATTCCTTATTATCGGTTCGGTAATCGTAACGAATACCACTCGAGCAATCGAAAATAATGATTATTTTTCAATCGTAACTCGACGTAATCCTTAAAATACCACTCGAGCTACGCTCTCGCAGATTAGATCTGGTTACTCGTAAAATACTTTATGCTCTTGTGATATTAAAACTGAGTATAATATAGGATTCTTTCAACTTAAAAAATATCAAGGCAGTGTTTGTGAGACCTACAAAAACTCAAATAAAGAAGAGAAACAGACCTTAGAGGAAAGGCATCAAAAGCATATTAAAGAAAAGGGAATATCGGTAGAAGAAAAAACCAAGATAAATACAGGAATCAACAGAAAAAGAAAACAAGCTAGTTGCTATTTACGATTTACAGGCTGTGGAGATGCCTCCACATTTTACTATAACATTAAGTTGTAAACTTATAACTTGACCATCTTTGACGCAGTCCATACCTGAATTTGCTCCCTTCCTGGCCAATGGAAGGTTTTCGTAAGCAATAATATAGCATACATTCACGAAAACGTCTCTCCTAGATATTGGCACTAAATTCCATTGCAACAAAACTCAGTTGATCCCGCTTCAAGAGGGTTATTTCCTTCACAAATTGAGGAACACTCACTTTGGTGGCAAGTCCCTATGTGGCATCATTTCACGTTTTATCCGCAGTGGTCAAAAAACACTTTATCAGGTAATCAAGTTCTTACGATAGAAGAACTAAATACGGTATTTACTAAGATTGGGGTCATCCTCAATTCGCGACCTATTTGTTCTATCTGAACTGATCCTAATGTTTCAAACAGTTTAATACCAGGTAATTTTTTGCCCCTGGGACCTCCTTGCGACCCCACTGGGCCACTTAAGAATTTCACGTTTATTGCGATGGCAGCTAAATGGAAAAGCGAATACCTGCACAATTCATACCAAAAAAGCAAATTGTTTTCATCAAAGGGACTAATAAATAGTGATGTAGGCCCTCTTGTTTTAATAAAAGATGAGACTACGCCACCCTTGCAATGGCGTATTGATCAAGTTTTTCATGGACGGAATAGCTCGTGTGGCCTCCGTTCGAACCATAATTAGTGACCTATCTATCGTCGCTGAGGATTCTAATTGCAAGATCCCCCGGCTAACAAACACTTCGCCAAGTCGCTACTCAAATTTGCAACTTTCAATTTGGAACGAGCAACAATGAATTAACATCAGTCGCCATCAATTCAACGTATTCAACTCGTCAGCCTCGTATGCAAGTAGGTTCATTATGAATATTTTCCATTCCAAGCTAATATTATTTGTTACTAGCATACCACCCACTCAATGTAACAATTAAGATCAATTTAATAGTTCTTAATCTGTAATATATTTAATAAATGTTTGTTTGGCACTTTAGTGTTTTCTTTTTTGTATGTATACCGACGAAGGAAGTTCATAGTAGCCACCCACGTATCGTACAATGAGTTTATGATTATTATTATTATTATTATTATTATTATTATTATTATTATTATGGCCAATTATATCGTCAAGATCTCTTTTGGATAATAAGGAAAAAATTCTACAATTTTTGTAATGGACCTTTTTCTCTGTGACTCCTATCATTTAAATTATTCTGCTCTCCTTCACGTGACTTTCACTTTGGTTTTTAGATGACCTTCAGGGTTCAGGCTCAATAAGTTTTTAAAACTATCCACAGGCATGAATCACGAGTTATAAGAACTAAAATATTGGGAATAGTTCAAAATGAAGGTGCAAAAAAGAAGTATGACCAAAGCGGAAAATAAAGCAGTTACCACAGAAACAGTTAGTAACATCTTCATAATATGAAAACTGCTATAACCGAAAAAAATTATATTTACGAAATTTAAAAAAAACTCCAGTAAATTGAAGTGTATTTATTTATATTATAGCTCGACCAATAGTGTTATCATTCTATAAAGTTTACATAGCGTGAAGAAGGTTTCGCGAAGAAATTAGGTGATAACTTGAAAAAAAAATTACAAAATGTGGTCAAATGTCAAAAGAATATATCTAGCAAAACTGAACAAAATTAAATTAGTAGTTCATATGGTACCAGAGGATTTTTTTATACGTTCTTTGATACCATATTAAGCCACCTTTGCTAGGATAACCCAATATGCAACACAATCCTTCACTTATCGTACCAGAGGGGCGCAATCCACATTTTCTTACACCGCTTCTAAACGATCTTCCTAGCTCCTGTTTTCCTCTAACTTATGATATCAAAAAATGTTCATAGGAAAATTGTAATTTCAATACCCGCTATCCATTTTCCTAAGTGGTACTGAGTGGTTTATCACTAAATCCCGGATAACTATGCACTTTAAAATTAGTAAGTATACATGCATTTATTCATTCAAAACTTTCAAAATGTACACTTTAATATGCACTTAGAAAACAGAAATTTCTTGTAAAAGTATCCATTTTAAATGAAAACACTTTTAAAATAATTTATTCAGGTATTTTTTGATTAATAAGTAATAAATATAAGTATAATAATAAAAAAAGTAAAAATTAAAATCGTGAAACTACACATCAAAATTCATGCATTTATAATTTGCAATATCAGTACTTTCATAACTTTCGATATTTAAATATCTTGAGACACCAATTTTACCATCTAATACACTTTTCAACTATTGCAGTTCACCAGAACCAATATCATTTTCTAAAACAACTGATTTTTTCTTTAATACTTTCTTATGAACAGTTTTAATTTTGTCTACCACATTTTTAACCATTTTTAAGGATTCACTAAGTGAAATATTTCTTTTTTCTAGATTATTTACCGCGTTTTTATTACACATAAAATGATCTTCGATCGTGGATAATCACTGCTAATGCAACTCGATGTTGTCCGTGAGCTAAACATTTTACATGCACATTTTCGAGTACAAAATATTTAAGCCTTCCATGGCTTTAACCATGTTAGATGCGGAATCCGTACCGACCAATAGCACTTTGTAGTATTTTATACCAGAAGGCCACAATAAGTTTAGTGATTCATAAAAAACACTGCAATTGTTGAATGGTTTACTTTTTGTAACACGTCTATTTGAAGTAAAGAAGACTGGCATTGTTGTTCTTCTGGGGAACCAACAAAATTTGCAACATATCGCCCACGTACATTTGTTTCGTCGAGTGCCACCCACACGCTATATCGGGAATACGTTGTTTTGTATAAGCTGCGATAAATTCGTTTAACCCTTTGATAGGCGCGCTGGCGTACAGAGTACGCCAGTGGCTTAGTATAAATCGTAATTTGGTAACCGCGTAACTCAAAATAGTACCTTACCTGGCCTTTCATCCACTATTGGTTTTGTCGACAATAGCATAGCGAAGACGTTAGTTGTATTAGTCTGCCCTGTTTTAACGTTTATTTCGATTCGGTGTAAGTAAATTATTGCATATCATATTTCACTGAAATTGTGATTGTAATGGCTTTTCTTGTTACATACATAACTACCGTGATTTGTAGTCATAAATAAAACTATGATATTTTTTTAGTCCAATAAAAAATTAAATCTTGCCAAAATGAACAGTGAAGAAGTTGAAGACGAATCTTCAGGATCTGAAACGGAGGAAATTGAAGAAGATTTAGACTGTCATAGTGACTTTGAAATTGATGTAAATCAGGTTGAAGGTAGTATGAATGAAGGGTATCAAGGAGTAACGGATAAAGACTGCTAAATAAAGAAAATATATAAAAAAACAAAAAATAAAAGGATATTATTAGTAGAATTAAGATGGGCCAATCTTAGAAGTAAATTTGATAAAACTCAAAAAAAAAATTTACTTATAAAAAAGTTTCCTGACCCGAGAGAAAAACATTTTTCGAATTTTTTAAGTGCATTGTGAAAATTATTGATATTGATATGATTGATGAAATAGTATAATTTACAAACGTGTACATATCTAAATAAGAATATTTACAATTAAAAATTATTATTAATATTATTAAATACATAAAATAAAAGTTTACCTCGAGTAGGATTTGAACCTATCACCTGTACTTTGCTAGCTCCTACTCGAGGTAAACTTTTTATTTTATGTATTTAATAAAACTAATAATAATTTTTAATTATATTACCTCTGAACTTATTCGTTCATAACAAAAACTTATAATAAAAATATTTGCAGTTGATAAAAGATTGTCGAAACACAAATTGAGTCTAAATGATGGCATTTATTGGTTTATTGTTTTTGATTGGAACAAAAAAAATGAGTGAGACAAACTTATGCGAAATTTTCCACAGAGATAGAACTGGAATCGAAATATGCAGAGGTGTCATGTCCATAAAAAGGTTTATCTTTTTACTCGTATATATTCGATTTGGCGACAAAGCTACAAGAAAAGAAAGAAAAGAAATTGATAAACTGGCAGCCCACACTCAAGTATTTGCAAAATATGGGTGGACGTAAGTCCCGAAATCTATATATTGCAATAATAACCCTAAAAACCGGTTCCAATTGGAGAGAACAAACCAACCATTAATGCGCAGGTGCGATCCCCCGCTTCTGCTTCGGCCCCGCGTGCGTAGCGTCAGTCTGAATTCGATCGTTTCACCTCGTTTACGTATCTGTTCTCGGCGCTCATAAAAATAATCAACTTTGAAGTGATTTTTATGGTTTCAAGTTCATATTTCAACTTGAAGGTTATGGATTCGGATAAAGCAGGTAAGCGTTTCAAGAAGTGTCTTCAAAGAGTAACGATTAACTAATAGCTATGACTTTCCTTAAACCAATACGCACAATTTCTTATTAAATCACAATATAAACATATACGGAAACTTCCGGATAAATGACTTTATTAGTTGTCGATCAATAAAATGTACATCTGTATTTTTTTTAAAGTTAATTCTTATTAATTATTATTAATATAATTAATTAATATAATTATATATAATTATTATTAATATTAATTCCTATGCTTGTTTTAGGCTCACAAGGAGTAAAGATTGTGACCCGACAATACTTATATGACCGTGTCGAAAACGAGGATTTTCCTAATTTGGATGTCAACTTCGACCTTTTGAGAAACCGACTATTGTTAAACGAGCTTTACAACAAAGAACAAATTGTTGGCTTGAAACGTAATTTTGCTCGTTTCAAATCAGAAACTAAACAGAGTTGGATCAAAGCTCATTACAAAGAAGATATTTTTTCTGAAATCCAATAAATCATGGCTGTAAGGAACGTTTGAAATCCCTGTTGCTGAAACTAAAAAATCGGCCTGGTCGACCATCAAAATCCTTTGAAGAGGTTTGTGAAAGGAGCGAAAGGCGAAAGACGACAGAGCTCCGTTCTGCCTTTGAAAAAGATGTAATTGTACATTATGCGCAAGTGCAGTTCGGAAAATCTGGTTAAAGAGATGCTTCTAATGTCCTCAAAGATATTACCAGATATTACCTCCTTTCACACAAATGCAAGCCTTACAACTGTATATCGATGCTGACTTGACCTAAGGACAATACGAAATAATCAGAAAAACCAATAAGAATTTTTTCCCATACTATAGTCGCCTACAAAATGCCAAAAAACAATGTTATCCACCGCAAGAGTCGTGCATTATTACAAGTACGAGTGCCAACTACAGCCTCTAATGGATATAACCATTAAAAGATTACTTGAGTACCTAGAAGAAGTACTGGCAACCTTAAAGGAACAAGAGAGAGAGTCACTAACTATAATTAGTAAATGGGTTTGCGATGGGTCGCAACAGTCATAGTTTAAACAAAAAATTGACGGTGATGGGTGAGACGAAAACATTTTCCAAGGCTGCTTTATGCCTTTACAATTAGTTTGCGGAGATAAGACAAAAATGTTCTGTGGGAAAACGCAACGCCCTCCTCACCACGATTCTGTCTCCCAATAAGATTTAGATTTGTGAAAGAAACTAATGATGTTACTGAAGAAGAAATAAGATATGTGAAAGAAACGATAAGCTCTCTAGTACCAACTGTGATAGACTTGCACGTAAAAAAGTTTGTTATTAAACACAAGTTTGTGATGACAACGGTGGACTTGAAAGTTTTCAATGCAGCCACGGGAACTAAATCTACAAGCAGGTGCTTGTTGCGGAGCAACTTCAAAAACCAACAAGTTAGATTTCACAAGAGATGTCAATTTCGAGGCATATCAGTTTTACATGCACGAATTCGTATATTTGAGACAATCCCTCATTTGGCATTCAAATTATCAGTGAAGAAATACAGAGAAAGGAAGACTAAAGAAGAAAAAGTCCTAGAAGACGATCGAAAAAACTACATACATGCTAGATTTCGCGCTGAAACAGGGCTCATGGTGGACATGCCTAAGTCTAACATTGGAAACGCCAATTATGGCAATACCAGCAAAAGATTTTTTGGTAATCATAGCTTAGCTGATGAAATCACGGGGATAGATTACTAGTATAGAAATACGGAGATAAGAAATACTGGTAAGCTTCGACATTGTGAGTCTATTCACAAATGTGCCTACCGGTAAGGTACTAACTATCATAAGAGACAAGCTGGAAAAGGATGAAACGTTAGACGAACGCACGCTACTCTCGGTAAACACAATAATGGAACTTCTAAATATGAATTAGAACTACATATTTCCAGGTAGGAGACAAATTCTACCAACAAGAGTTTAGGATGGCGATGGGTTTCCCCCTATCACCAATAGTGAGCAATCTGGAAGACTTTGAAGACCAAGCGATATCCGAATTCACAGCGAAACCAAGGATGTGGCTTAGATACGTGGACGATACCTTCGTAGTTTGGCAACACGGCAAGCATAAGCTAGATGAATTCCTAGATCCTCTAAATAGCCGCGCACCCTCCATAAAATTCACAATGGAATTGGAGTCGGAACAAAAACTGCCATTCCTGGATCTACTTGTACACAGGAATGACAACACTTTCACGACAAGTGTATACAAGAAACCTACCCACACGGGGAGGTACCTGCACTACAACTCCAATCACCACAAAAACGTGAAGTTAGGCGTGGCAAAATGCTTGTACAATAGAGCAAAAACAATATGCTCAAAACAAGTGGACCTGAACAAAGAAAAACAAAATATCGCTAGAACACTCAAAGAAAATGGCTACCCCGATCTAACACCTAACCTAAACAGGGAAAGAGTAACCAAAACCAAACCATACAATAAAGATCAGAATTCCAAGAATTGTGTATACAACCTACCATGCGAATGCAGCAGAGCATACATAGGAGAGAGCAGTAGACCACTCAAAGTGAGAACGCAGGAACATAAGAACAACGTCCGCAAGGGCGAAACAGAAAGATCAAGAATCGCCGAACATGTCTGGAACGAAGACCACCGCATTCAAAGGGATAACATACAGACAGGGGCAAAGGACGAGAACACAACTCGTCCGAAACTCAAAGAGGCCACATACATAGCACTAGTAGAAAATCCAATAAGCCAAGCTAGTGTAGAAATGAAACCCATATGGATTCCAATAATGCGCGAAGAGCTTAACCGCAATACACCTGCGCAAGAAGTTACGGCGCAACATGCGCAATAAACTTCTGCGCAACCACGAAAAAGTTATATATATATATATATATATATATATATATATATATATATATATATATATATTGGATTACTCAGTGGCTCAGTGGTAAAGGTGTCAAACTAGTAAGTGAAAGGTACCAAGTTCGAATCTGGGAGTAGTCAAGTGCTTGGGAAAAAATTATATATAACATATGAATTCGACTCAAGTGCGAAAACAGTCCTCAGGACTAAGCCTGATGATGGAAGCAGAGTTCGCTTCCGAAACGTCGCGCTCAAAAACTGTGGAAATAGGCAATCTACTCCACTAATAGGAAACCACAGTTACAAAACACTTATAATACAGAAATAGGTTATAAGCTTATATACTGGCTGAGGATCACATTGGAAGCAATTTCAAGTAGGCACAAAATTGATCCATTGAAAGATCAAGAATACGCTTCAAAAAATGCTCGTCTGTATGTAAGCAAATACGACTGGCACCCCATGACTCCAACCCTTCATAAAGTGTTTGTACATGGTGCCGTAATAATAGGAAAGCCCTACTGCCAATAGGACAGCTTTCAGAAGAGGTAGCTGAGGCCCGCAATAAACATTTTAGGTCATACCGGCAAGATTTGGCCAGAAAATTCTCAAGACAAAGCTGCAACCAAGATGTGTTTAATCGTCTTATTCTTAGTTCCGATCCTTTGCTAAGCAGCATACGAGAAGTTAAAAAAAAGAAAGGAAGGGTTTCAGCTGCCTGAAACCCTGACCATGTTAGTTTCTGCGGAGCCAAATATAACCGAAACTTCGTCAGATAGTGATGATGAAAATTGAAGGGATATACTATTTTTTGTTTTTGTTTGCTTGCATACCCTACATAATATGTAACAGAGATAAATAAATGTTTTTAAATGTCATTAACATGTCTTAAAATTAATATAAAGAATGTAAAAAAAACGATTTTCATTGTTGTATGTAAATATGTAAAGTAGTTAGTTAAAGTTTGTAATATAATCAATAATATGTTTAAAACATGTTTGTCATTCTCATTAGACAGAAAATTAATTTTGTCCGCCCAGATTTTGTAAATACCTGTATGTGCAGCGGTCAAAGCATTTTCGACCAATTTGTAAAAAACTGCAAACAGTCATATTGGGTTTGTGAATTCATTACAATCGATGAAAAATTAGAACGACACAGAGGACGATGTTCTTTTATCCAGTATATTCCGAACAAACTGGGCAAATATGGCATCAAAGTATATGCCTTGGTGTGCTCCAAGACCCACTACACGTATAATTTGGAAATATATTGTGGTAAGCAGGCGGACGGGTCCTTTCAAGTGAGTAATTCACCTTCTGTCTACTATCTACTAATCTTCGATTAGTAGATAACAGAGAACTCCGGTAGAAACTTAAAATGTGACAATTGGTATTCTAGTTGTGATTTGGCTAAAGTTTTGTTAAAAAAAGGTATTACGTTTATTGGCACTCTTAAAAAGAACAAAAAAAAAGTTCTTGTAGAATTCTTACCTAATAAAGCAAGAGTTGTCGGGACATCATTGTTTGGGTTTCAAGAAAATTTGACACTCGTTTCCCATGTTCCACAACAGAACAAAGTGGTTTTACTAATTTCTACGATACATGACAGTGACTCAATGGATGCAGGAAAACCTGAAATTATTTCAGAATACAACCGCACTAAAGGCAGTGTGGATATTGTAGACCAAAAATGTGCTGCATATACAGTATCACGAAGAACAGAACGATGGCCATTCGCTGTATTTATGGCACTTCTCAATGTAGCAGGAATAAATAGCTACATTTCATATTCTCACGGAAAATTCGATATTGACTTAAATCACCAACGACAAAATTTTCTAAAACAATCAGCGATGGATCTCATGAAGGCTCATATGCAAGAACGACTCAAAGTAAGAACGCTTCCACAACATATCAACTCAACACTAGAAAATGTGTTCGGAAAGCCACCCTATACAACCACGACTGAGCGTGCACCGAGTCATAAAGGAAGGTGTTACCTTCGTGGGCGTACAAAGAATAATTACACATCTGTAAGGTGTTCAAAGTGTACCAAATTTTCATGCAAACAGCATAGTAAAACTTTTGTTGAGTGTAATACCTGTCAAAATTATGAACAAAGTAGCGGCTGTGATTAATACTTACTTTGAACTTATTTTTTTTTAGAATTCATTTATTTTATTTGACAATTGTTTTTTAACCTTAAGCAAAAGTATACGATTTATGTTAGGGGGATTGTTTTGTCATTTTAGTAAAATTTTAACCTGGCGTACTCTATACGCAGTGCGCCAAACTCTGTCAAAATATAAGCGCGCCTAGCCAAGGGTTATTTTTCAATTTGCACAAACGTATACCAGCCGCAGTAAATGCGCTGCATAAATCCAAGTTAAACTACGAAATACTGGACCCTGATTTAAAAGAATTTAAAATAAAACACTACGATCTGTAACATCACCTTTATGTTCAACAACGGAGATCTTAAAATTACTTCCAACGACCGATTTTCTTTACCCATCTTGGAAGCAAACTGTTTACCGTACGAAGTAAAGCTAAATATATAAACAACACTTTAGCATAGTACATTTACAGCCCCGCCAACTTAGGGTGCTTTGCTTAATCTTGAAAAACCCAGGTGACCGTTTCAAAGCACCTTATTGTTATTTTTAGTTTATTAGAGAAAATTTAAAATTGAAAACCAAAAATATTTACACTTAAATGAAACGAATTAGTTTCTAATTTCCATTATGGAAATTAGAAACTGTTTATTATAAGTTTTTTAGAATTTACAGCAGCTCTACACACATACAGACAAAATTTACATCGATTGGGGCTTGTTCTTAGCGCAGTTGGTTAACGTGGTACTCTAGCAAATTACTGGTCGTGGGTTCAAATCCTACTCGAGGTAAACTTTTTATTTATGTATTTAATAAAATTAATATTAAGTTTTAATTATAGAACCTATTTGTTTCTTTTAAGTGTTAATATGAATTTCCATCAAGTAAAAGCCAGCACAATTCAAAAATATTTAATTAGAAATTGTTTAACCGCATTAGACTTTTAGGGAAAGTTTTGAACGGGATTAACAAATTCATTGATGTACATAATCGGATTTGTTTAAAATGAAAACATCTTTTAAGATTTTGCAGCTTACTAACAACTCTTTGAAAACACCTAAAGGACAGGTACGATCCGTCACCGGCGGTCAGGATTTAATCCGTTTACAAGTGCTATAGGAAAGTTCACACGGATGCAGTTCTTAGAAAACCAAAACTTAATATATCTGTGCCGTTGGAGAAATTGGCTACATTCTGTTTATTCAAATAAAATTTTAACTTGTAGCTATTCTTGTAACAATAATTCGTAGAATTTCTAAAAAAAATGTGCATTTTAAAGGAGAAATTATAAAAATACCCACTTAAAAAACTTTTAAAATGCAAATATGCATGCAATATGCAAATGCATAATTATTCGGACTCTATTTATCACGTTAGGCTAAACTGTTCAGGACCGCAATTATAAAAAAAAGTTTAATTGGTATGTCTATTAATGGCGAATCTATAAGACTAATCTGTTCGTTCATTACGTATGTTTATGTTCATATACTTTAAACGTTTCTAAAACATTCACTTTATCTTTTGTATTACAAGAATGTAAAAGTTTAAATTTTGTTTTGTTAAATCATAAGGTAATTTTTTAGAAGTGAATTCTGAGATAATCTGGTTAATATGTGTGTCTACAATTGCTGTGTTCTATGTATCTAATATATAATGCTATGTATGGATATGAATGTTTTTCCAGCATAAACGTAGTTACAAGATGTGCAATTAAATGTACTAACATTTCAAATCATTGGTATTAGATTTAAATGTTACTACATAATTATCGTCATTTTGCCATGCCAGCAATTTTGTTTGATATTTTTCGAAAATATTTAATTGATACGTGTTTATTTATAGGACGAGTATTGTCATTTTGGAAAATCGGATGCTGCCGCTCTTGACTGTTTGATGCTGACATTGTTTTGACTGTAGCGTAACGGGTAACTACTACTCCCTATATAGTTACACCAACTTGATGGTACATATACCTTTTAACAGAAAGTTGGGTGCTGCTGGAGAAGAAGTAAAGTCATTAGGCACTTTGAGCGAAAAAGACAGATACACCATTACCCGCAGACCAACAAAACTCCACAGTCGTTATGGTTGTCTAGATCTAAAATAAGAAGATAAACCATCTTATTCAAGATCTAGCATACCAAAAGATTCCTTGGGAATCTACAACATATTTGGAAAAAACGACAAAAACGAAAATAAGAGACACCAAGGTCGACCAAAAAATTTAACAAAAACATATACCCATATCTGTGGATTACCAAAAATTCACAAATCTGAGGAACCACTGAGACCAATATACTAAGTTCAATCGGATCACCTTTACAAGAACTTTCAAGATACGTAGCCAAACAGCTGCAACCATACACTGAAAAGTTAGAATTATATGTAAAAAATTCGAGCCACTTCATAGACCTAATTAAATAGTAAACACTCAACCATAATGATCTTATTTGTTAGTTTTGATGTCGTGTTACTATTCGCCAACGTGCCGATCAGGGCAAAAATCGAAATAATTAAAACAAAGAACCATCCACAAGAAGACATCATCAGCCTAACGGAACATTGCGTGAAAGATACTTACTTCATATATGGAAGACTGAGGTATAGATAATGCTTATTAAATTAAAAATTAAGTAAGCATGATTACCATGTATATAATAACTGACACGTTTGCAAATATTTGTTAAAATACATTAGAATGGTTAGAGGGAAATTATAGATCTATAACTGCCTAGATACCAGTTCATAACTTCCCAAGGGAGTTATGAACGTGTTTATGGTTCCGGTAACTAAGGGTTTATTTGACAGACCTGCTTAGCATTTTTGAGTAATGGGTTCGATTCTTATCCTCTACCTTATATGACGTTTTTTCATGGGGTTTTCCTCATGCACATTTAGCGGCATGGTCACTGCGTATATGCACACCATATGCGGCTGGTTAGGCGAATACTGAGGTAGTATTTTCCCCCTCAGAACCATAACTCCGTTCCTTCCGATCCTATTCTGACCACACCATGCATATATACGTAATGTATGTATGATGGAAATCCATGATTGTGGCTGAAGGAGCTCGGAAAGCTCCAGCAGCCCATGAGGGAATGAAATACGTGGCCTTTTCCTTTATTTCCCAAATACTTATCATTTCTAATTATTTCATGTAATTCCGGTTTATGTTTTACCTTTTGCTTATTGCTGCGTGACGCACTGTTTCGATTTCAATGTGCCACGAATATAAGTTTGTGGCCTCAGATCCTACAATCTCTTAGAAACATACAAATTATACGTATGTATAGGCAGGGAATCATGTGGCGTGTAGGCACAGGTTGCACTCCGCTCTTACAGTTCCCTTCGCTTCTTCGCTATTTTACATCATTTTATTAAAGATAAAAAATATATTACTTATCAATGATACACAAAATAGATTGAAGTCAGCCTGCTATGTTTTCCTTTTTCTTTTCTATTTCCAGATTTAAAGTATTTGCGACGCGGTGCTCTATCTGTTTATTTCCCAAAAAAGCTATATTAAATGAAATGTTTCTCCATCCAGGGATATCTTTTAACAACGGTAAAGGTTCCTAGAATATTACAATGCCAATCATGGCAGTTGGCCGCCCGTTTCAAACCTTATATCTTTTTATTTGCATGCCTTAGATAGAGATGGAAATATATTTGTCTGATTTGTGCACACCCCTCAGACGACCAGTTCATTTAAAAGCGTACAATACAATTGGTTTATAGGATTTTAGTTAAATTGCAGTTTATATTGGACTTTAAAAGTAGAGGCTTTGTCTTATTGTACATTACCTATACAGAAACGAACGCATTAACTTAACTTAACGACTCTTAAGATTACACTAACGACACTCGCTGCACCGTCACTTCCCGGCTGTTGTTGTTGAAAACTACGTAAATACTCAGAGGTCCAACGCGCAAAAGTGATGAATCATCATTTGTACGTGTTCATTCGTTAAGATTCTACTACATGAAGCTTCAAATACATTAAGCTCAAGTACAACCCATAAGATCCGCAGTAAGAACTTCCAAATCTTTCGAGTTTTCACTGAATGGTATGAGAGGCCTTGAGTTCAAGACTAACTCAACCTGTGCAAGTAGTGCATATCTTTTTCTTCAAGTGTAAATTTGAGTATTGCTGACAACGCCGTTTAGTGGACTCAAGAATGTTTTCCACATGCCTCCCAAATGATGGCTGGCTTCGGGGAGGTATGAAATGCCATTATAATTTGGTATTACATATGAAGTGCTGATAAGCGGCATTATTTTGTAAAATTATACGAATAAATTCAAGTGTTGTGAACCATGTGACCATTTCAGTAACTAAAATTGTTATCGAGACGCTTAAATTAAATAAAGTAAATAAAAAATCTCGATTTAAAAACCAAAAGGTGAGTATTTAAATTATAGGTAATAATCGTGAAAGTTTACATGTTTCCATGTCATGTTTTAGAACCACATGGTGAGGGAGATACTAAATGAGGACTAGAGCTTGTTATTGTGAAATAAAGATTGCAATTTCATTGAGTCATTCAATTTACTTTAACAAAATCGACACTTCGGTTAACTTTGTACAAGAAAACTAATCACAGGATTTCAGGATATCTGCCGTAAAGTACTATACTATACCATTATTGTTGGACTGTAGGTTTAACCACGAATTAATTACACAAACAACCGTTTAATGTGATTAATTACAAATTAATAAGTTAGAAATAAAGCAATGAAACTGACGTCAGTTCATGACGAGTTGTCAATCCAAAGATTTACGTACAGGTTGCACTGATTTCCGAAACTTCTCCTGGCGTTCATAGATTTTTAGAATTAAACTACCTAATTTGTTCAATTTTACACTACTTTGTTAAAATGAAAAAATATGATAATCCTTTACTATGTATAACTTTCAGTCCGCTAAGATTTCCTCTTTCTTTTCCGTCTTTCCAATTATTTTGTTGCATTAATTTATAATTCTTGACGAATCATACCTATCAGAGTAGGTTTTGATCTCATTGATTGACATTTATACAGAATTAATGTAATTATTTAGGTCATTTAGATCATTGCTCCCCAATTTTACTGCAATACATATCCCCTTTAAAATCCAACACATCGATCGATCAAACCAAGGCCATTATTAGAGGTCACCAGGGTTACTGTTGCGTATCAGCTGTTCAAAATATTGTAGCCCATTTATCTGATATTTACTACAACATTTTAGCTAATTTAATTAACTGATTTTCGTAATTTTAGTATTAAAACTATGACTGGTTTCTATAGTTACTTTCACTCAACACACTGCAGTATTACGGAACATACATTTAACTGGCCTGTCATATGCCTACAAAATGATAATATTAAATCGTAATACGTTATATAAATCTCTAGAATTTCAAAATTTAAGTTTATCAGTAGTATAAACTGTAGGTACTTATCAAATTTGGCAAGCTATTAATACACATTTGTAATTTGTAAATCGTAATTATTTGCGTGGCGTAATTTCATAATCGGATACTATTAACGGTGATTAACGGTTTTATTGTTATACTTTTGGCATTCTCTAATTCATAAATGACCATAAATATGTTACACATAAAATCATCTGTATGCCCTAATGTGTGTAAACATATTTCGAAAAGACATTAACAAAATAAAACTAGACTGAGATAAATCGACTTGAAGCCAAGCATCAAAATCTGCATAGTATTCTACAGATTACAGTAAAGTTCATCTCTATAGTAACTCATGTCGCTTTACATAGGAATGTTGAATTTGTATACGTAAACTTGGATTAAAGCATAATGCTATGCATAAAAACTCAATATTTTTTTATTAAAGAATATAAAGGATTCTAGAAGATTATAGATGTAATCTGTGGTATTATAATGAATAAAAATTAGCTGTATTTGTTTAATGGTTGAATTATACAATATCCGAAAATTCCCTGATCTAGATATGTTTATCTACGTCTAAACGTATGTGCAATAAAATCGCACTCAATTCGCATTATTATACAATATTGTATAATTTAAATTTAAATAATTAAAAATATCACTAAAATGAATTAGGACTACTTTCAATTCGTGCATAATACGAGTAGGTACATACTAATTGTCTAAATTTTAAAACAACTATAACATTATACTAATACATTTCATAGCCAATTTATTGTTTAACAAAGCTTTCTAAGCTTGTGAACATAAATTTATCTATTATGTTGATTATGACTCCTCAAATATATACAAAATGTTTTAAATGGATTGGTTATTTAACCATAGTTAAAAAAATGCCGTAATAGCACCTAAATAGCATAAAAGGGACTATGTCGCAAATGATTACATCTAGAGATTTTTAAGCTGAGGTTTCTCCTCTGAGAAGCATCACCAATTAATTTTTGGTAAAAGCCGTACAAAAATCTACATCTAGTAGTCAGACACACTTCCATTTCAAAATCAGTGACAGAAAATGCTTAGTCAAATGCAGACAGTTTTTATTTGATGTTATACCTTAAGCTATAACAACAGTTTCGGCGCTGCACTTACATATGTGAACAAGTGTCGTAATAGAAGACAACCAGACCAAATGTGTTTTAGAGATTAACTCTAGATTTGAAAAATTTTGGTTTTTCTAAAATAAAAATATAAACCATCCTTTGATCTACAAAACAAAAGTTTATCATTATTTTCTAAAATTAAAGTGTACTAAGCCAGTTGTACGAATTACCATTGTATATTGAAACATAATTTTAACCATTAAAAAACCACATTTCAAAGGTAAATAAGATAGATTACAATCTGTTAAAGCCAAGCACTCTATTGAAAATAGACTTATTTTTGGTTATAAAATACGAAAAGTTTGCGACAGTAAAACAAATTTGGAAAATTCACCTTCATTTTGGAAATTAAAACATATGCACTTTTCTGTCAAAACTTATTTATTTCATTCACGCAAACAGGGTAGTGGCTATTCGACTACCACATCACTTCGATCACCACTCGCACGACACGCGCCGATTTCACGTGCGCTCGAACTGACTTTACCGATTACAACCTTCAACACGCACACACCACACAGATATGGGAAAACATACGATATTTGCAGACACGATAGTACAACAGTTTGGACAGCTCATGAAACTTACACAACTTCATCAGCACTTTTTGTACAAAAACACTAAATACAGCACCGCAAACACTATGTCACTACCACGCACCACGACGTCACGCGCTAGTCTCACTACCACCACCATCGACCACGTACGCACGACCCAGCGCATCACTGCCGCACGCACCACCACAAGTAGCACACAACAACACGACACAACGCGACTGACACACAGGTACGAGCACAACACACACAACGATGTACACACCACACACACACACACCACACAGCATCGCACGACTACGCATCGCACACACGCAACGCACTCACACACACATCACCACACCACCACGCACGCACTACGCACGACCACCACGCACCAGACGACAGCGCACTCACACACACGCACACACGCACACACGCACCACACGACACGCACCCACACCACACACCGACACACCATACACAACACACGCACACACTCACACGACAGCACGCACGCAGCATACACCACACACACACACCACACACACACCGCACAAACTGCACTCGCACACCACGACACATCGCACTCTCACACGCACCCACAACCACTCACATCACCGCACTTACGCCCCAACCACACCGCACAGACGCACCTCAGTCACACAACACACGCACACCGCTCACAGGTAACACGCACGCAAGCACTACCGCTGTCACACGCACCACGCACACCGCACACACGCGACACCGCATACACACACGACAGCCACACGACACGCACATACCACTACACACACGCACACGCACAACACACACCACACACACACACGCACACAGCACACACGACACACACACCACACACACACACACGCACACACGCACACACACACGCACACACGCACACACGACACGCACACGACACACGCAACACACGCACACACGCACACCACACAGCACACACGACACGCACACGCACAACGACACACGCACACACGCACACGCACACACACACGCACACACGCACACACGCACACACCACACACCACACACGACACACACAGCCACACGCACACACACGCACACACCACACACGCACACACAACGCACAACACAGCACACACGCACAGCACAACACGCACACAGCACACGCACACGCACAACGCACACACGCACACACGACACACATCACGACACACCACACGCACAACGACACACGCACACACACACGCACAAACGACAAAGCACACGCACACACACACACACGCACACAGGCACACACGCACACGACACACGCCACACGACATACGCAACACGCACACGCACACACGACACGCACACACACACACGCACACACACCACGCACACACGCACGCACACGCGCACACGCATAAGCGCACACACCACAAGCACACACGACACCACATCACGCACGCTCACGCCACACGCATAAGCGCACACACCACACACGACACGCATGCACCCACACACGCACACGCATAAGCGCACACACGCACACACGCGAACACTTAGTTGCACTCGCACGTCACACATCACACACATACACACACCGATACACACACACACCAACACACACACACACGCACGCACGCACAGACGCGCTGTATAGGCATAATTTTTGCTGTTGATTCATGTTTAAATCTTTTTTTTACTCATAAGGCTCAAAAATTAGTAAACAATGGAAAATTGTGGGTGCAAAGTATTCTGAGAATTTATTATTGCTGCACGTGTCGTGCAAATAAAGGTTACTTTCCTGCTTAATTGAAAATTATATTAATACGGTGTAAATCTGCCAAATCAACAATAAATTGGAATGGAGAAGTGTTACATTGGGTCAGGAGCTGCGGAATATTAATTTTAATGATATTTCGCGACCAATATGTGCAATTATGCATGTATGATTAATTAAATAATTGGTACCCTTTTATCTTGAATTTCATGATTACGCCTTCAGTCATCTTGTGAACAAGAAATAGATCTATTTTATTTTCTCATTTATTTCGTACAAACATGGATGGGAACAGTGACTACAATTCATGAAAGTAGATAGATATTGCATTGAAATTGTTTAGTATATTATAAACTCTTATTTCCCGAATGGACCAATCATTTAAGGAATTTGTAACAATTTCTCTCAAATTTAAAAAGAACTTTTGATTAACTACCATCCAATTGGCTAAAGGGTGTCAAAGTAATCAAAATTACATAAAAATGGCTTATAATGCATATGTACAGAGTGGTTTTTTTTCGTTAATATTATAGGGTATAGGCTAAACGGTAAGAGATACAAAGAAACTAAGATACGTGTCCCGTTCTCTTTTTTAGTGTTTAGTTTAATGGCGCAATCGGATCTACGCTAACTAAATTGGTGGGGCACGTATCTTAGTTTTTTTGTATCTCTTACTGTTTAGCCTAAACCCTATAATATTAACGAAAAAACCACCCTGTACAACCCGTAGTGTTCGACATTGTCGGAATAAACAAAATGAGTAGAATCAAAAAAGCTATAACACACCATTAAAAAACAAAACACGCACAACACGCACACGCACACGCACACGCACACGCACACGCACACGCACACGAACACGCACAAGCACACGCACACCACAACGCAACGACACGCACAGCACACGTACACGCACATGCACACGCACACGCACACGCACACGCACACGCACACGCACACGCACACACACACGCACAGCACACGCACACGCACACGCACACGACACACGCACACGCACAGCACACACCACACGCAATGCACACGACACGCACACGCACGCCACGCACGCACACACCACACGCACGCACGCACACGACACGCACACGTACACGCACACACTCACACGCAGATGCACACGTACACGCACACGTACGCGCACGCGCACGCACAAGCACACGCACACGCAACGCACACGCACATGCACACGCACACGCACACGCGCATGTACACGCACACGCACACGCACACGCACACACGCAGATGCACACACACACACACACACACACACACACACACATTCGATCAGGAGTTGCAGAATATCAATTTTAAAGATATTTCGCGACTATTATATGCAATTTACTGAAGAGTTAAGTTATGTTTTAATTAAAAAACGATTTTTTTTCAAACTGCGGGACCTAGTTTGAACATAATGAAATGTGCTAAAGGCATGGAAAATTGAGATGACGTATGAATAAAAATTCCTAATTTTAATTTAGGTTATAATAGTCCATAAATGTTTAAACGTTGGCCCTAAACAAGTAATTTTAATTAAACGAGTGCCGAATAATAAAATGCAATTATATACTTTGATGTTCACTCACGTCAGTAGCACGCCATATTTCCCCAGAAATTTAAACATAGACAAAAATGTTAAGTACAGCTAATACAAAATAGTTCAAACTATGACAAAAGAATAAAATTTAGTGTATGACTATCGTAAGAATATGACTATGGAGATGATAAATACTGTAAAATATAAATACATGCATACATACCCATCACACCATTCAGAGTAGACAGAAAGCGTATTTTGTCTCCTATATTTACGTATCATAAACAACTATTCTTCAATTATCGTATCTTTGGAATACCGTTTTACTTTGCCAATCGTCTACCGTTCATTCTTTCATCGTGACCAAACCAACCTACGGATAGTCCATCGGAATTTCCACGTCACCCTCATTCATATTCCAGTCATTCCTCTATCCATTCTCGTTTTATGACATATTCTCCGCAAAAATGTCATGTCATTTATTTTACTTATATGTTTTTTTAATACACCCAAGTCTTACTTTCATGCAGTACCGACAGGACAAACATGCTATTGTATACCGCTCATTTTGAAGTTATATTCATACTCTCATTTTTTATTATGGTGCATATACTGCTAAACACTTTCCTACCGGCATTAACACGCCGTTCAATTTCACTATCGATTCTACCATCTGCAGTACACATTCTACCCAAATATGCGAACTCACCAATTTGTGCTACAATCTCTTCGTACAGGTCAAACACTCTACCCTCTTCATTCTGGATTAAATACTACCACGTTCGATTTTCTCATACTTTCCTCTAGATCCGTACTTTCATAGACTTCATCAAGCTTTCTCAGCATTGTTTGCAGCTATCTCGTATTTTGTTTAGTAGCGTTGCGTTGTATCATCAGCCGACACCAGAACTAGTACATTTACGTCACTATCTATGAAACAACCAGTTGCATCAGTACATGCTTGCCTAACACGTTTATCCATGAATACATTAAGCAGCTACGATAACGGCGCGGAGCATTATCTAACTCCTTGTTTTATTTTATAGTGTAGATTCACGCGTTATCTCATCTTGAGACCTGCCCGACTACCGTCATATACTGCTCTTATTCCAATTATTATACTACAATCACTCCATACTCACGTTAGTGGCCGTTTTCACTCGGTTATGCGATTTATCTAAGTCTACGACAGAAAAGTACAGTTCCTTCTTCACGACTAATCACCCTATGAAAAGCACCCATCTAATCCACACACCCCTGAAGGAAGCCACTTTAAATATCCCACACCTTACCCAGGCACAAAGTTATACTTCTGTAGTTTTCACAGTTAGTCCCCCTTGGTGTTGTAAAGCGGGACAGTAGTAGAAATTGTATAATCAATTGGTACTTTTCCTCAATTAATACACGTATTGAATAGTTCACTCAATATTTCCTAAACCTTGTACATCTATACTGCAGCATTTAATCAGTACTTTCATACACGTCTGCGGCTTTACTATTCTTCAATTTTTGTACACCATTATATATACATCCTGCATAACTCAATATTGTCGTCAGTTTCATCCCGTATTTCAGCCATGTTTTGCTAGTTTAACCAATCAATTAACTTACTTTCACTTTCGTACAACTTCTCAAATTGTTCTTGCCCGTATTTGCATTTCATGCCCACTTCCACAAAAGTTTCTTACTTCCCTCAAAATTGTTCTACATTTCCTCACCTTCTGTAGCCCTTACTTCCTCTTTACTCTCGGATACTGTCTCATGCGCTTCTTTCTGTTTCAATCTACATACTTAACATTACCTTAGAAATCCAAAAATAAAAACTGTTCCTGAAAATACGAGAGTGTTTTAGTCCAAAGTTCGTTGATCTGACTGAGAAACACACTGGAAGATGTCGTATTACAATCCATAGAAATCTAAAAATAGAACCAAATTAATGTTCAGTGACCTATTCAAGGTCACTATTTACGTGGACCGGTGGTTGGTCTATTCTTAGAAGTAAAAAATAGTTCTGCATTATAAGTGTTTTGTAACTGTGGTTTCCTATTAGTGGAGTTGATCGGCCTATTTCTACAGTTTATGCTTTTGAGCGCGACGTTTCGGAAGCGGACTGTGCTTCCGTCATCAGGCTTAGTCCTGAGAAGGACTGTTTTCGCACTTGAGTCGAATTCATATGTTATATATAATTTTTTCCCAAGCATTTTCCTACTCTCAGGTTAGAACTTGGTACCTTTCACTTACTACTCTGACACCCTTACCACTGAGCCACTGAGTAATCCAATATATATTTTTTAGAACTTATATATATTATACTTTTTCGTGGTTGCGCAGAAGTTTATTGCGTATGTTCCGCCGTGACTTCTTGCGCAGGTGTATTGCGCTTAAGCTCTTCGCGTATTATCGGAATCCATACGGGTTTCATTTCTACACTAGCTTAGCTTATTGGATTTTTTTGCTAGTGCGATGTATGTGGCTTCTTTGAGTTCCGACGAGTTGTGTTCTCGTCCTTTGCCACTGTCTGTATGTTATCCCATTAGATGCGGTGTCTTCGTTCCAGACATTTTCGGCGTTTCTTGACCTTTCTGTTTCGCCCTTGCGGACGTTGGTCTTATGTTCCTGCGTTCTCACTTTGAGTGGTCTACTGCTCTCTTCTATGTATGCTGTGTATCTAGGTTCTTCTTTTTCGGTTACCCTTTCCCTGTTTAGGTTAGGTGTTAGGTCGGGGTATACATTTTCTTTAAGTGTTCTAGCGATATTTTCTTTTTCTCTGTTCAGGTCCTCTTGTTTAGAGAATATTGTTTTTGCTCTATCGTACAAGCATTTTGCCACGCCCAACTTCACGTTTTTTGTGGTGATTGGAGTTGTAGTGTAGGTACCTCCCAAAGTGTTGTCATTCCTGTGTACAGGTACATCCAGGGCTGGCAGTTTTTGTTCCGACTCCAATTCCATTGTGAATTTAGGGAGGGTGCGCGGCTATTTAGATGATCTAGGAATTCATCTAGCTTATGCTTGCCGTCTTGCCAAACTACGAAGGTATCGTCCACGTATCTGAGCCATATCCTTGGTTTGTCTGTGAATTTGGATATCGCTTGGTCTTCAAAGTCTTCCATATACAGGGTGAACCAAACTCGATGGCCAAAACGAAAACAACTGATTCCTCTGGCCAAAAGGAACAAAAAATACAGGGTGTGTCTATTGTTGATGGTTTCCAAGATGTTAACTTTTTTTAATTTTTTCTATTTCGTGGACTTATTTTTTAAATCACGCTGTATCTTCCAAACTAGAAGAGTTACAAGAAAACACATTAGAAGGAATTTGTAGAAGATGAAATTGACTTAAAGAATATTGAATTCATTCGAGACAAACTCATCATTCAACATTTTTAATGGCATAATGAATTCACAAATGAGTTTTTTCTTTCAAATCTCAAGATTTAATCGAGGTACCACAATCAAATCCATTAATAGATAATAACAATGTTGAGTGACCAGGACTCGATGGTGAAATTGAAACTACTGATTTCTGTGGCCAAAATTAAGTACTTTCGAACCTTTTATTCAATTGTTAAGAGTTGCTTCAAAATGACTGCCGTTTGCTGCTATACACTGGACACACCGTCTTCGTACTGAAGCTGTCGCTGAAGCAATTTGTCTCTGTGTTATCAGCCGACTTGATCTATGAATTGCTTCAATAAGCTCTTCCCTGGTTGTTGGTTGAGTGCTGTAGACCAATTCCTTGAGAGATCCCCAGAGGAAGAAATCCAGAGGGGTGAGATCTGGAGATCTTGGAGGCCACGCCACTGTACCACCTCTTCCAATCCAACGTTGGGGATAATGTTCGTTTAGCCAATCTCTCACACCTCTTCCGTAGTGGGCAGGACAACCATCAAGTTGAACCCACATATCTGCTCTTGTTGCCAATGAAACCTTCTTCATCAATTCAGGGAGGTTTTCTTGAAGGAGATTCAAAAAATTCACTGAATTGACTATCTGGCAGAATATATGGATCAATAAGTTGATTGTTGTGTAAACCAACCCAAAAATAAACATTGAACTGGTGTTGAAAGCTATTTGGTCTTATAGTATGTGGGTTCTCATGTGCACAGACGTGCGTGTTATGGATATTGAAGATGACTGACCTTGTAAAGGTGGCCTCATCCGTCTACAAGATTGCTTTTTGGAAATCTCGATCATTCCTAACTGAATTGAGATACCATTGGCAAAACTCAATCCGCCGACCTAGATCTCCATCTAAATGTTCTTGAACTCCCGTCACGTGATACGTACGTCTTCCGTCAGACTTAAGAGTTCTCCGTGTTGTTTCTCGTGGCATCTGCAATATATTGGATGACCGCCGCAAGCTAGTCTCAGGATTTGCTTCGAAATGCTGGATTACGTCGTCAATTCTCTCAACATTATGAAATTCCACTTGATCTCTTAGGATCCTAAAAGATCCTCTCTCTCTCTTAGAGCAGTGTGTACTCTAGAGAAAACTCTCCTTTCTGGATGAATTCTTCTTGGGAAAGCAGCTGCATACAGTCTAGCAGCGTCACTCGCATTCCCTTGGGCAACACCATAATAATAATGAATATCGGCATATTCTTCATTTGAAAACATGACTCAGGAAGGAAAACACGAACACGAACAAGAACAATAATAATAACAAGAACAAGAACGACTCAAAAACTAAATTACAATATAACTACAACAGAAAGAACTCGTATTGAAATCGGCAAAACTGTAATAGCAAACAAATTTTGACAACTAACTTACTAATGTCAAGTCGTTGCTACGGTGATGAAAAGATATCAGTAAAGGAGACGTATTTCTTGCCGTAAATGTACAGATTGATTGAAAAGTGAGGGACAAATCGTCAATTCTCATCTACTCTACCATATTTTTGAAGGTAATTTTATGCTCTAAAAGTTTTTCCTGAGGTGTATTCCTGTAACAATTCAGTAATTAGTACGTGAACCATAAGTTTTTTTCATATCGTTGTGAAGCTTATGAAAAAAGGAAGTTTTTCCTTTATCGGCCATGTATCAAATTCATCTCTATTGGAAAAATATTCCTCTTTGAAATTTGTCTTGGGATTTGAAAAAAAATCATTTCTGAATTCATTATGCCATTAAAAATGTTGAATGATGAGTTTGTCTCGAATGAATCCAATATTCTTTAAGGCAATTTCATCTTCTACAAATTTCTCCTAATGTGTTTTCTTGTAACTCTTCTAGTTTCGAAGATACAGCGTGATTTAAAAAATAAGTCCACGAAATAGAAAAAATTAAAAAAAAGTTAACATCTTGGAAACCATCAACAATAGACACACCCTGTACTAACAATTTTTTGTTCCTTTTGGCCAGCGGAATCAGCTGTTTTCGTTTTGGCCATCGAGTTTGGGTCACCCTGTATATATTGCTCCATATGGGTGATAGTGAGGCACCCATCCCAAACTCTTCCAGGTAGAATTTGGCTTCTACCTGGAAATATGTAGGTCTAATGTCTAACGTTTCATCCTTTTCCAAGTTGTTCCTTATGATAGTTAGTGCCTTATCGGTAGCCATATTTGTGAATAGACCCACAATGTTGAAGCTTACCAGTATTTCTTTGTCGTTTGGTTGGAAGTTTCTGATGGTTTCCACGAAGTGCTGTGTATTCTTGACCATAGACTCGGTTTTTCCCGATAAGGGTGTGATGATACCTAGCAGATAGTGTGCTAATGGGTGAAAAGGTGAATTTCTCGAGCTCATAATTGGTCTCAGAGGAATTCCTTCCTTGTGAATCTTTGGTAGGCCGTACAGATGCGGAGGTTTGAAGTACTGTGGGGCAAGTCTAGTTATCTGGTAATCGGAGAACTCCCCCTTATGTTTTGCCAGCGTCAGGTATATCCGTCTTTCGATTGATGGTGTGGGGTTTTTTGGTATTTGTTTGTACTCGCCCCGTCTAGTAGTTCTTGGATCTTACTTTTGTAAGTGTCCATATCCATTACCACAGTCGCGTTTCCTTTGTCTGTCGGGAGAATTTTGATCGTTGGGTCATTTTTAAGGAAAATTACCTCTCTCCTTTCTAGGTTAGAGAGGTTAGGTTTACTTCTCCTAGATGAATCTAGGACTGATCTAACCTTACTTCTGTATTCTTCGGCTTCTTAAGGATCTAATTTCATAGCTGTTTCTTCGACTGCGGTTATTAAATCTACTTTCAGAGTATACCTCGGTGTTATCGCATAGTTCAAGCCTTTGTCCAGAAACTGCATTTCGTTTTCGTTCAACTGTCGTTTAGAGATGTTTATGACAGTGTTTTTTCGATTGATGGTTAGTTCTTTCTTCCCTTCACTAGCTCTCCGGGTTTCTTCTGCTGAATTTCCTTGTGCATTGCCTTGGTCTTCGAATATTTACCTCTGGTAGCCGTATTTATCCTATCAAAGTCTTGTTCGTTCACCCGATTTCGAATGGTTTCTCTAATCTCGTTGGATTGGTGTTCCAGCTGGTACTTTCTGAAACGGTGATGTCTGATTCGTTCTTTGATTAACGCTAGCTCTCTTTGCGATTAGTGATATTTTCCGGCTGTGTATTGGAGTTTTGATGTTCAGCCCGGTGGGTATTACGTTGTTATCACAGGCTTTGCAGAGAAAGGTTAGGTGGTTGCAGGTTCTGGACAAAGGCTTGAACTATGCGATAACACAGAGGTATATTCCGAAAGTAGGTTTAATAACCGCAGTCGAAGAAACAGCTATGAAATTAGATCCTTAAGAAGCCGAAGAATACAGAAGTAAGGTTAGATCAGTCCAAGATTCATCTAGGCGAACTCAACCTAACCTCTCTAACCTAGAAAGGAGAGCGGTCATTTCCCTTAAGAATGACCCAACGATCAAAATCCTCCCGGAAGACAAAAGAAACGCCACTGTCTCGGCAGACAAAGGAAACGCGACTGTGGTAATGGATATGGACACTTACAACAGTAAGATCCAAGAACTACTAAACGGGGCCAGTACAAACAAATACCAAAAGACCCCACACCATCAATAGAATGACGGATATACCTGATGCTGGCAAAACATAAGGGGGAGTTCTCCGATTACCAGAGAACTTGCCCCACACTACAGTAAACCTCCGCATCTGTACAGCCTACCAAAGATTCACAAGGAAGGAATTCCTCTGAGACCAATTGTGAGCTCGAGAAATTCACCTTGTCACCCATTAGCACACTATCTGCTAGGTATAATCACATCCTTACCGGGAAAAACCGAGTCTATGGTCAAGAATACGCAACACTTTGTGGAAACCATCAGAAACTTCCAACCAAACCACGAAGAAATACTGGTAAACTTCGACATTGTGAGTCTATTCACAAATGTGCCTACCGATAAGGCACTAACTATCATACGGGACCAGCTTGAAAAGGATGAAACGTTAGTTGAACGCACGCAACTCTCGGTAAACACAATAATGGAACTTTTGACAATATGTATTAGAACTACATATTTCCAGTTAGGAGACAAAGTCTACCAGCAAGAGTTTGGGATGGCGATGGGTTCCCGACTATCACCCATAGTGAGCAACATATATATATATATATATATATATATATATATATATATATATATATATATATATATATATAATATGATAGTCAGCATACTCTTCGTTAGAAAATTGAAAAGGCATTTTAAATTTAAATTACACTTAATTTACTACAATCCACTTTGTCATTATTAGAACACAAACAAATAAATGACAGATTGTTTCGGTTTTGTTTTTCCAGTTGACTAATAATAATTACTTTTGAAAAATATGTGATCATTTATAAACTTTAAACGCTTGTATCTGGGTAACTATTGCGAATCAGACCTATGTTTATGGGTCTTTTTACTTAAATTGACCCAAGGAACATACCATTTCAGTTTGTACAGTTCCTCACCGGACACCCTGTATATATATATATATATATATATATATATATATATATATATATATATATATATATATATTTGAAGTACCAAGCGATATCCGAATTCACAGAGAAACCAAGGATATGCCTTAGATACGTAGACGATACCTTCGTAGTTGGGCAACACGGTAAGCATAAGCTAGGTGAATTCCTAGATCATCTAAATAGCCGCGCACCCTCCATAAAATTCACAATTGAATTGGAGTCGGAACAAAAACTGCCAATTCTGGATGTACTTGTACACAGGAATGACAACACTTTCACGACAAGTGTATACAGGAAACCTAGCTACATAGGTAGGTACCTACACTACAACTCCAATCACCACAAAAACGTGAAAATAGGCGTCGAAAAATGCTGGTACGATAGAGCAAAAACAATATGCTCAAAACAAGAGGACCTGAACAGAGAAAAAGGAAATATCGCTAGAACACTCAAAGGAAATGGCTACCCCAATCTAACACCTAACCTAAACAGGGAAAGGGTAACCGAAAAAGAAGAACCTACATATACAGCGATAATACCATATATACAAGGTACCTTAGACAAAATACGAAGGATAAGCAGCAAATACAAGATACGCACTGCCTTCAAATCGACCAGAACGCTCAGGGGAATACTAACCAAAACCAAACCGTACAATGAAGGTCAGAATTCCAAGAATTGTGTATACAACCTACCATGTGAATGCGGCAGAGCATACATAGGAGAGAGCACTCAAAGTGAGAACGCCGGAACATAAGAACAACGGCCGCAAGGGCGAAACGGAAACATCAAGACACGCCGAAAATGTCTGGAACGAAGACCACCGCATCCAATGGGATAACATACAGATAGTGGCAAAGGACGAGAATACAACTCGTCGAAAACTCAAAGAAGCCACATACATCGCACTAGCAGAAAATCCAATAAGCCAAGCTAGTGTAGAAATGAAACCCATATGGATTCTGACAACGCTCGAAGAGCATAAGCGCAATACACCTGCGCAGATGTCACGGCGCAACATGCGCAATAAACTTCTGCGCAACCATGAGAAAGTTATATATATATATATATATATATATATATATATATATATATATATATATATATATATATATATATATATATATATATATATTGTAGAGACATTTCGTGCCATAATTTATAATGTAAGATATTTTAGGCAAAGGGGCACTAGGATAAAGTAATCACAACACTAACGTTTTATTCAAATATATTTCAACAGAAACTCTGTCGTTATCAGTGAAACTAGTAATAAAAATAAAAACAATAATATTGGGTTACAATATAAAATACACATACCGTTGTTTAAAGTGATCCTGGTAATTATATAATTCAAAGTAATAACTATGATGGTTTTGGGAAATAATAGATATTTTTATATAATATAAATATAAGTATTTAAAATTTTTTTGAAAATTGGAAATTTGATTACTCAGAATTGATATAAAGTAACTAGATAATTATCTAGTTACTTTATATCAATTCTGACTAATCAAATTTCGATGAACCTAGTTTTTATCTTCCTTAATCGTAGCTGATATTAACAATTTCACCCTTATTACCATCATACTCCTTTCACATTTTTTGTTTTGATTAACTATTGAAGTAGTCTCGAATTCCGTATCTTTATACTTCCGCAGAATGACTGTAACTGAGAAAGTTTAAACCACCATAATCTATCAAGTGTAATTCAGTAATCAAAGGGTAACTGGAGCTTTGGGATGCGTGGACGGAATAATTATTATTTGAACTAGACTATTGTAATTGTTGGTAATCATTGCCTTTTTAGTAGTAGTAGTAATCGTTTGTATATTTAACCTAAATCATTAATATTAGCAATAAAGGTTCAGCAGGTATTTTATGCACTTGACTTTTCTCCCCCATTTTGAGGTTCAACAGCAATGTGAACATATATAATTACAACTAAGGTTTTATGTTACTACCTCTAATGGCCTTGATTTTAGTAATATCAGTAAACCCTACATATTACCATGCGAACTTAAAAATTGACGACTTACATCTAAAAATAGGCCTGTCGGGCTTAAGCGATACTGCTTCTGATACGCACAAATAGAATAAGCGTTTCTACTGATGAGGATTTGGATTGATAATGTACGAACTTTGAGAAATATGAGAGAGTTGTAACAGAGGGTGTACCTTATACTAGGAAGTTTATCTAAGAATTACTTAACTTTAACGTTATACACTAAAAATTCAATTATTAATATCGTTTTGTGTAACCTAATTCGCCCACAACTACCGTAATTATTAAATATGTTTATTTTGAATTAATTGCTATCAAGCGAATTTTAAACACTTAAATAGTCTCTAGTTCTTGAACAACAGCAGCGAGAGCGATACAGAATGATCAAGAATCGCCGCATCCAATGGGATAACATATAGATAATGAAAAAGGGCGAGAATACAACTCGCCGGAAGCTTAAAGAAATACATCGCACTAGCAGAAAATACATTAATCCAAGCTAATGTAGAGATTAAATCCATATGGATCCCAATAATGCGCGAAAATCTTAAGCGCAATACACCTGGTCAGTATGTTTCGGCGTAACATTCGAAATAAACTACTGTGCAACCACGATAAATTTATATATTGTTGTTATTGGATGGCTCAGGGGCTCAGCGGTAAAGGTACTTGTAAGTGAAAGGTACCAAAGTTCGAATCTGAGTTAAGTACTTGGGAAAAAATCATAGTAAATGAATTTAACTTGAATTTGGTTTTCTGATAGTGGGATGTATGTGGCTTTTTTGAGTTTCCGGCGAGTTGTATTCTCGTCTTTTGCCACTACCTGTATGTTATCCCATTTGATGCGGCGGTTCTTTATCTTTCTGTGTCGCACTCGCTGACGTTGTTCAAGAACTAGATTCCATTTAAATGTTGCAAATTCGCTTGATAGCAATTAATTCAGGACTAAGCCTGATGGCGGAAGCAGAGTCCGCTTTCGCTCTATAAAACTGTGGAAATAGGCCGATCAACTCAATTAATATGAAACTACAGCTACAAACCCCTATAATGCAGAATATATAGTTCTTGTCGGAATGTATTAAATATTTTTTAATGTAAAACACTGTCGTTTAGTGCACTACAATAAAAAGTTTACTGCCACTACGCATGCGTACTAAGCTGATTTAAAAGGTGCAACTGCGAATGTAGAAACGTCAGTAAAATATGAAATACTCCATTTGAACAGAGGTTATTTTTGGTTATTACATGTTTTGTTTTCTTTTTTTTAAGTGGTAATGTTTAATTGGGTGAAACATAATTGGATCATTGTATATTTAATAAGAAACTAATTAAATTTCCAGGATTTGAATTTTTCATTTCCTGTAAAACTTTTCCAAAAAATAAGATTTTGTTATGATGGAGTGTACTTCCTGCACACCTTATCGGTATATCTTGTTTTTTTAGCAACAATCGTATACGGATAACAAACAGTGTTTTCCTCATTAAAAGTGTTGTAAAAATAGCTTTATGGCGTAAACTGTGTACTGACAAATGAAGCACCTTTAAATGTAGTATCCTGCAAAACACGCTAATGACAATACTAAATCACAATCAAAGATTAAATATTACATTACTATATACTTTTGATTTACCCACAATTATGGCCATATAATAAAAGTGTTTATTTTTTCTTTTTGTATGAACGCAGAAAAAATGTAGGTAGTGCAAAAAGTGTTCATTGCACTCGACGTGTTATCCAACACGACCTAAAGCTCTTGTTGGACAAACGCACGTCGCGTGCAATAAACTAATTTTTTGCATTTGTTGCATAAATAACTATCAATTATAAGAGATACATTTCCATTATTTTCCCATTGTATGCAACTCGTGCAAAAAGTGTTCATTATATTCTAAAACTAAAGAAAAATCATTTGGTGCATTTTGAAATTTAAAGTTGACTTTTGATTCCACTGGCCTGAAATTTTGTATTTCTTCGTTTTATATAAGTGTTCAGTTATTTTGAATCAATCACTTTCAATTCACTATAGAGTATCGAAACGTTGCTTAACCAATGAGTTGCTACTATTTTGGCTGAAATTTTATGAATAACTCATTTTACGTTGATTAATTTAATATAACTACTAAAATGACAAACTAGTTGACTTCAGTAAAAAGCCATACTTAAAGTAAGTCCTAACTATTTAAATCAGATTATCATTCAGCTTTTGAATTTCCCTTAAAGCAATACTAAATCTACACTAAAAAAGTCGTCATACTGGGAGTAGCCATTTAAAATAGTATATGAAAGTAACACAAAGTTTATAATTAGTGTATTAAAATATTACTTGTGCATATAATTTTCCAAGCATTATTTTAACGGGAAAGCAACATTTGGTAAATGGAATCGTAATTATATATTTTTTAGTGTAAGTCCTTCCAAGCAAGATTTCTATTTACTAAGTGCGCAAATGAAACGCCAAAGAATTAATTTAAACGTAATCATTACGCACAAATGATGATTAAATAAATTATAACGTGTATATCGTTTTCTGCCAATATTAACCCACATCTAACGTATATTCCGTTGGGGCAACACTGTATGCAGAATTCCTGTACTTACAGTGTTACACATTTTTACAAATCATGCCAGATCATAACACCGAATACTCCTTTTCTAAACAAACTTTAACTGAATTAAAATGTAGTTCAGTGAATTTGCAGTATCCTGATTATTTTGTACGTTGTACCTACACTTAATTCAATGAAAACTTTCACTTACCTTGGCATCGAACTTGTAAGGTAAGGTTACACCGTTACTTTCAAGAGAATAAATATTTGCATATAATGATGGTGTTTTTTTATTTTCACCTTTATTTTAACTAAATATTGGATACAATTTAATTGACTAATCTTTTAAAAAAGATATAGAATTATTAACGTGTAATCATGGTTATTAAGTAAATTAGTTTAAATATAAAATCAAAGTATTGTAAAAGGTGTTGGATGAAAGCAAAATTGCTAAGAAAGTATTATTTCCTTCCAGGTAAAAGGAATTAAGAATTCTAAAACTCGACACATTCTGAAATGTTGGAAGTATTTAATAAAAAGCATGCGTTTCTAGGTGAGGAATGACAAAAAATATTGACAAAAAATTATGCTAAGCTTTTTTTCAGAAATACGTTCTAAAACATGTCGTATATACTTCAACGTTAACGACAATCGCTATTGTACTTAAGGCTTCCGACTTGTTTGATTAAAATTTGGGTTTCACAACAGAATGCACAACGCCAATTAAAAAGTATTACTTGATCAGTATAAAATAAATACGTGAATATCAATTTGTATATAATTATTCATAATTAAATGTTATTACCTATAACGTTAACTTAATTATTTTATTTCTTAAATTAATATTATCCGCATCATATGTGAGATTTTCTATATTTTTTTTATACAAAGTGCCATTTTTAAGTAATACTTTGAATATTTATATTCATTTATTCATTCATTTATAATATGTCCGTCATAAAACAAGTGGGTTTCATTTTGAATTCAATTCAATTGATTTACAGAATATAGCAACTTATGAGGAGCTATTATGGAGCAATTTTGGTTTATTTTTTTAACATTTTCAACAATCTGTACTTTCTTTGGAATGCTGTCATCTCTTTAACCCTAGTCGGCCGGACAGTGGTACACCTGTACTTTTTTGATTTTAAACTGAAATATTTCAGAAATTAGAAGGCCTTGAGAGTTGAGTTTTCTTGACATCTCCAAGTACTTATTTCTAACTTATTGTGAGCTCTTGAAACTCTATTATTACGCAAAAATTCGGGCGTAGAGTAATTTCTTTGAACCTACCTAGTTGTAGTCGGACAGTGGTACATTTGTACCACCATGTATTTTCATTGAGTTTTTTACAAAAAATGCAGTTTGTAATTATTCCTATTAATTTTTTTCAATATAAGAAAAATATAAAGGTAATACTACATACTAGTAAAAAATAAGAATAAAATAAAATTAAAAACTTAGGTAGATTCTGGCTGTCTACAGGGGTCATTGCATTTGTATGTTTGGGTGGAATGGATGGCACAAATTGGACCGTTGCAACGAACACAAGCGTTCCTTGTCTTCCTCTTCTTCTTGTCAACTTGGTAGCATTTATAAAAATTCCCCTTTACCTTCCGATGCCCATGTACATCTTTTTGTTCTGACAAAACAGCATCAGATCTAGGGGGAATGGTAGAGGCTATTTTTTCTCCCAAAACAATTTCCATCGAGTTCTTGATCAAGAAATGGCTAGTAATAAAAGGTACTTTAGATCTTGCTTTCACTTGTTCTATACATAGTTCGTGTAAACAATCCAAGAAGCGTCTACGAGAATCTTTGGCATTTTCATCTTTGTGTAGCGCTTGATAAATAATACATGCAGCGAGACCAATTGTATCGAGCATGTTGAAAATGCTGCTAATGGCCACCTGTTCGTTTTCCTTTTGTGGTGTAGTTCCCAACCATTTTGTCATACACATCAACCCCACCCTTTGTTTGGTTGTAGAAGTGGTTGATTTCTTCCTTGTTGTTAATTTTTCTCCTGGCTGACCGCAGTGCATACTGCTCAATAAATAAACGGCCTTATTTCTCTTTACCGTAATGGAGAGCAATGTACAATCGTCTTGAAAAGCATAACGGGTCGTACCAATTTCATCGTTTGGTTGGGGCTTCAATTCATTCGAATATACCGTTTATTTTTCGCAAAGTTCAACCAAAGACATATTTTCAAAGCCAGCATTTTTAAAAGTTGTAATGATGTATAAAATGATCACAGGTTACGTTTCTACCAGAATTGTAATATTTAGATACTAGAGACATTACTGTATTTTCGCCCACATTTACTTGTCTTGGTTGGCCAACTGTCTTTCCTTGGTAAAGTACTGATTTAAGCGGATAATATGTCAAAGCATCGCAAGCGACAAAATATTTCAGGCCATAAGATTTAGGTTTATCAGAATATACTGAATAAACGGTGCTCTACCACGATAGGGAAACCATTGTTCATCTACTGTAATTGTTTCATTAGGATAGTATAATTTTTCCAACCTCGTATTCATCATAGCTCACAGCTCTGAAATTGGCGCAGCCTTGTCATTCACACGTCTCTTGGCACGCGTGTGTACGTTGTCGAATCGTATAGCTGATAATACTTGCTTGAATCTATCACGCGACGTTGTTGCACGAAACAGAGGTAATGAACGACTGCCCGACAGATCATGCAGTGTTAAATCGTTCCATTTGTTGACACCCATTGAATACAGCATACCAATAAATGCATCTAACTCTATATGGCTAAATTGTTTCCATAGCTGGTTATTATTAGGTTTTTCTCATTGTATTTGCGTACCATTTCGAGACCTTTACGATTTGTGTGCATTACTATTTGGGTCTTATATCATCACTGAACAATAGATTAAAAATTTCCTTTTTGACATACAACTATTAACCAGTCTCCCATTTACACCACCTGAAAAAGACCCAAGATTCAGATTTTAGATTCAATTTTATTTCATTTATTATTTATTGTGTTTACCTTTGCGGTGCATGACGTTCAAACGACGCCTTTGTGATAGCACTGGTGCAACAGAAAACCATTCCGTGCCATCGGGAGCAATAAACTTATTTCGAGTTTGTGTCGGTTCACGTTGCACATCGTCTTCTTCGTAATTATGCTCCTCGGGTTCAGACACTTCAATTTCGTGGTCTTCCTGTTCAGCATCGGACGCTACTTCATTATCTGGTACCCAATCTTCATCGGCTTCCAAATGAAAAATCTCATCATCACTTTCGAACAAAATATCGAACTCCTATTGCGTTATACTAATAAAACCGGGTTCAAATTAGTAAAACTAGACTCGGAAAAAGACAGAAAGGAGAGCATTATATAAAATACTTACGTTTCTAAATTCAAATTTCCTTTCGGTCGCACGGCAGCTTATCTAAATTTGATTGCGGTCTATGCATTTTTACAAGTGCCACTACACAACACAAAACTTTGTTAGAACTAAACGCGCCAACAAGTCGTCTGTACACTGAAATGACAATGTAAGCAGGTAAATTGTAACTGTAACTATAACTGTAATAAAGTACCTACTTAACTAAAGCAACGAAAACGTCCGAAGACAAAAGTCTTACTCAGCGATAACGATAACTAAAACGTATACAGCAGCAAATAACATCTTCACTTGATACAAAGCACATACATACGTATATTAAGCAGTGGTACACGGGTACCTCGTTCGTCTAAATATGATAGAAGATTCCCCGGCAGACTAGGGTTAAGGGCGTCCCACATATTATGACAACACCCCGTATAAGTAATACAGTAATTTTAAATTATTGCAACGTCAATTTGAGTGAAAACGTTTACACCCAGTCTGTATTGCAATAGTCGACAATTCATGTCAACAAGTATTTTACAAATTTTTTGCACTTCCGAGGCTAAAGTATATACTTTATTCTCTGTCTACAGTGACTAAATTTGGTCATTTATTCCCTAGGGATTAAATATGGACTGAACCCCCTAGAGAGTTCATTAACAGATGTCAAACTATTTTTTATTAATCTTTTTACGAAACTAACATTAATATTATTACAATTAATAAATATCGGACGATTGATTTCCGAAACGATACTGCTGGATGTAAGATTGAACGCATTTCCAAATGAATCAATGCCTATGGGCCGTTCAGATTGGCACGAGGGTCCTGGGAGTGAGGTAGCTGTTGTTTTTGATCACCTCCACCTCCACAAATTTTTTCGGCGGTAAGGTTCTTATTATTCAGGGAGTTTTCCACATACCCTTCTGCAACAGTTGCAGACTTCCAACCCCCATGTGTTTTTAAAACGTCAACAGTCGCACCTGAATCAGCTAGTAGAGATGCAGAGGTTCGCCGCCAACAATGTTCTGTATATGACAACGCATCTGGCAGGTTTAAGAATGTTGCAACTTTCTGGAGCAATTTTCCAAATATATTCCTTCTTACAGGTTGCACTGCACACTGCTTGTTAACGTAACGAACAAAAAATCATGAATGGAGAGTTTTGGCTTTTCTCAATGACATATATTTCTTGCAGATTTTTGTATAACTAATGATAGTCTTATCTGAATCTTTTACAACAAAGTTCCTCTCAGTTCCATTTTTGGTAGCTCTAATGTTAACAAGAAGTCTGTTGCCCAAATCAGTCACATCATTAATTGACAATTCGACTAATTTATGTCCTCTGCAAGCCCCTTCCACACCAAATATGAGTGCTACTTACAAAAAAATCATTTTTAAAAGTAGGTACAGTGATTTTTAGACATACTTTTATTATTAAAAATGTGTCATCTGAAGCTTCCTTTAGAAACGTATCAATCTGTTCTATAGTTAGTACCTTTGACTTGTTCGCTTTGTAACCAAAATTTTTCCTTTTTAGAAGCGTCGTCAATATGTGGAGTTTACTTATAACAACCTTATGTTTTTTTTTATGATTGTGGACCTGAACAGGCTAAAGTTGGCCTATCGTGCTAAAGTACTCAGGAACACTTAGGAGGATGGATAGAGGGATAATGAATTGCCAATAGATGCCTATGAACAGCTACCTTAAATTTTCTCATATCATAAGTGAGAGGAAAGCAGGAACTAGGGAGATCATTCCAGAGTTTAGAAGCCGTGTAGAAAAATGTGAATTGCGCCCGTTTGGTAGGACAGGTGGAGATTTGTATTGCATACTGATGATGTATGAGAGAACCGAGTGTTTCTCGCAAAGATAGCCCGAGATGGTATCAAATAATATAATTCTGCAGCACAATAGCCGTTGTAATAACGATAATACAAAGAAAGAACTGAAACCATCTTTCTATGTTCGAGGGACTGTATGTGAGAAGTTAAGGACGGGTCATTTATAAGCCTAATCGCTCTCTTTTGAATACGATCAACGATATCGAGAGCGTATTGGGGAGCACTTACCCAGAAGTGAGAATTATATTCCAGACGAGGCCAAATTTGGGCCTTATACAGCAGAAGGAGTTGTCGAGAGGTAAAGTACTGCTTAGATCTGTACAAAAAGCCTATTTTACGAGCAGCTGTTTTGGTAGCTGACAGAAGATGGTCAACCCTTGAGAAATTTGAAGATACAGTCATACCCAACAGAGTAATAGAGTCTGAAAGCTTAAGAACTGAGCCATTCATACTTACAACAGGAAATGATCGATCTTTTTTGGCGGACACAAGGCAACACTGAGTTTTGTTAGCATTAAATTTAACTAGATTATTGCTTCCCCATTCGAGAATACGTTGAATGCCTTTGTTGATTGAAATTGCCATTTCAGTTTTAATTTCTTGATTTGACATAGAAGGTGGGTTATCACTATGAATAGACTAAGATGAACTACAGTGACTATCGTCAGCAAAGTAATGGATGGGGTTAGTTGTTGAAGAAATAAGGTCATTTATGTACAGCAGAAAAAGTGTAGGCGCTATAACGGATCCCTGTGGTACGCCCGCGTTAATGCTAACTTCTTTTGAAAAAAATCCATCAACTACGACACGTGTTCGTCTTTTATCAAGGAAACTAAAAAACCAGTTGATGAGCGTGTCATTTAATCCAAACGAGGTAAGTTTGGCAAGTAAAGACTTATGCCAAACTTGGTCAAATGCCTTTGAGATATCTAAAGCGACTACAACTGTTTCACCGGACTGCTCTACTGTATCCCTCCAAAGTTGGGTCACATATGAAAGAAGATCATCTGTTGAACGACTTTGCCTAAACCCATATTGGTGGTCACTTAGGAGTTTATTAGTTTCAAGGAACGTGAGAAGTTGCTGATTGATGGCGTTTTCCACGATTTTAGACAAAATGGAAGTGACGGCAATTGGTCGGTAGTTTGAGGGATTGGTCTTATCGCCTTTTTTGGGAATAGGTGGAACATTTGCTAACTTCCATGATGAAGAGAATTCCCCAGAAGGCATAGAGATCGTATAGAGCTTAGATATGACTGGTACTAGTTCGGGGGAACATTTCTTTAAGACAATAGCTGGGATACCGTCTGGGCCAGTCGCCTTAAATTTGGTTTCACAGCGTATGAAGAAGAGTTGACTTGGGGCACATATTTTCCAGAATCATTGAGACACGAGTTTGGTGCATACAAATCCACAAAAACATTGGCTTTGTCCACAGAATCAGCAACTACCGATCCGTCAATAGATGTCAGGGGGAGGGGGAATGAAGATGTTCCAAAGTTTTTACTAATGGCTTTAGCTAAAGACCAAAAGGAGATGTAGCTAGTTCATTGCATTTTCGTTGTTCGGACAACTTTTTAGTTTTAGTGATGACACTTTTGCAGATATTTCTAGCACCAACGTATTCTACATGACTGTCGACCGATTTATTAGATTTTCATTTAATGTAATATTTATTATTTTAAAGATATTGCATCAGCACAAGTTTAACGTTAAGCATAGTTTTTAACATTGAATACTGGGCCCACAATGTAGAAGCAGCAAAGCATCTTCATTAAAATTGTAATTTTCTTTTCACAGCACCACTTTAAAAATATATCATACTCTTTATCGTAAATTTTACGAGATTTGGGCAGCAGTAAGTCTTCTAAAGCCTCTTCAGTGGCTTTTTCTAGATCAAATTCGTCATACATACTTATTACCATTTTGTAAAATGTGTTTCAAATATGGCTACCGCTGTTTACTAATTCCCATGCTAACCGACTGTTTTTTTTCAAATAGGAAGATTTCTAGATAATTTTATACAAATTTGTCGTTGCCCTCGGGCTTCGTCCTCGAGGCAACCAACCCCACTCGCGGGTTAAATCCTGCACTATGGTCCCTCTATACATACATATATATATATATATATATATATATATATATATATATATATATATATATATATATATATATATATATATATATATATATTACATCTCTTGTGATTGAAAACAAGTTTGCTTATAAAACGCCTGATAGCTTAAATTTTATTTTATACACACTCTAAACTATATTCACATTCAACGTTCACCAACGGAACGAATAATATCCGTTAGGCATGTGATTAAAACAGACGTAGGCCAAAAGCGCATTAACGGACATGGTAATCATGCAATCGGATTTAATATGCATTTGAATATAAATAAAGTATATATTTGTCAATGATATGATTTGATAATAAACATGCTTAAAAATGCAGGCATTAGTATAGCCAAATTGCAAAAAAATGCACCAGTATCGTAGTATACTTATATTAATAACTAGAATTTAATGAAGAGTTTGCACATTCGCAGATTGTTCTGCTACATTTGAACTCTCGAGACCAATTTTTTACTACTTGATGGGAAGGAGCAGAATCTCCAAGCACGTCAACCACATGTGTATGAATTTCTTTAGGCGCTAAACCTTTCTTTTGTAAGTACTTGATGATTACAAGAAGCTCACTTTTTTCCATTTCCCAAAATCTTCGTGCAACCACTACTTTTGAATTTTACAACTTTGACACTATTAAATCTCGACTAACCAAATTTAGCAGTTTGTTAGTCAATAAAATAACAAAACAAGGAGCAACGTATTTCAAAGACATCTATGCTAGGGACAACAAATACTGTACAGGGTGGCCAACTAAGAATTCGAGGTACTGTATCTGGGAAACTATCCATCGTAGAGGCTTGCGCAAAAAAAAGTTATAACTAAAACGGCCAATACAAAAACCTGGAAAATATTTTCAAGGGGGCGTAACTGCAATCTTGAATCTAAGAAAGTGATGTTTCTGTGAATTCTGCTATATTAACCTAATAAAAAAATAACTGGTCTTTGAAGTCGAGGATAATTTGAACTTTTTTTGTTTGGCACTTTTTGACGTATGTCTAAAAATAAAGTGGTGGGGAGTATTCAAAAGTTTCCTTAAATAACCCCCTGTATCTTCGAAACGGCTAAGCCGATTTTAACAAACTTGGGCGTGTTGAAATGATCTATTCTTGGGCTACAAATGTTACAATATTTGATACTTTGGTTAGTTTCACATGTCGTCGGTAGAGGGATTCGTTAGACATTCCGACAGGCTAAACAGTCTCGCGACAACCGCATTTTGATATATTGTTCCTAACCTAAAATATCGGCCAAAGAAAACTTTATACGAAAATTTCTTAAATTTGAATTTTTTTTAACTATATTTTTCTGGAATTGTTTCTATTATGTAAGTTGTAGCCCTAAAAGGACCGATTTAAAGGAGGAAGGTTTTAATGCCCCGTAAATGCTCTATGCATTGCTGACTAGAAAAAACTGCAGTTTCAGTTTAGGCTCTCGGTATGTTACGCATTGCGTTACGAATCCGGTTTTTCATATCTTCTCTAGTAGTAGGTTGAGTCCGAAACACGATGTCCTTTAAGCGCCCCCATAAATAAAAATCGAGGCAAGTTAAGTCTGGCGATCGCGGAGGCCATGGAAACAGACTTTCTCTTCCAATCCACTGCTGTTGAAATACTGCATTAATATGCTGTCGCACATTAACAGTAAAATGTGCTGGGCAACCGTCCAACTGCAAAAACAATTTTTGCCTTGTTTCCAGAGGCACATCTTCCAACAACAACGGTAATGGATTGACCAAAAAGTCAAGAAATACATTGCCATTTAGGGGTTGCTTGAAAAAATATGGCCCAATAATTCTGCCTCCCAGTATGCCACACCACACATTTAAACTCCAACGTACTTGGCGCTGAACTTCACGCAACCAATGGGGATTTTCTGCATACCAATAATGCATATTGTGCAGATTGACTCTCCCGTCACTACTGAAGGTGGCTTCATCGGTCCAAAGAATTTGAAATAAAAATTCTCTATTTTCGCGTATCATGCCTAAAATCCAATGGCAATAGTCTAACCTTCGATCAAAATCTTCCTCTTTCAAGGCCTGATGCAAAACGACATGATATGGGTGCATTCTTAAAGTAACTAAAACAAGTTTAAACGAATACCTATACATTTTGATGGCCATTAGAACTTACCTTTGGTCCTTCAAAATAGTTTGAACCGTTGTACGTGATATGCCCAACTTAGTGGATAATGTGTTCTTCCAATTCTATGGCGATGAAACGTAGGCGGAAAACTACCATTGGCTCGTAAGCTAGCCACTAATTGGGGAAAAACTCTTACATCGCAAGGACGCCGATTTGGATATCGAGCCGCGTAAACTATTTTAGCTGCTGCGGCATTCTGACGACATTCAGAATAAACCGCGAGCATATCAGCAGCTTCATTATTCGTAAAACGCATTTTGAAAGCACAAAAATTGCTCAAAGCAACGCGAAGGTAGTGACAACTATTGACAATTTGAGGATTATGTATGTTTTGTTTAGGTATCTGTTCCCATTGCCTGCTTCTATAAATTGTATCTTTCGTACATATCCATAGTGGATATGCATGTAAACAAACAAAAAATAGGCCTTTCGTATAACTTTTAGCATTGCTTACTTGCCCGTAGTAATTTCAAAAAGGGTGATTTTATTCTGGTGAATAAATTTACAAACATTTAAAATCGCAATTTCTAGGTAACCTATTCAGAGCCGAAATTGAACCTGCAGTTTTGTTTGCCCATAAGAGGCCTCAGGAATGCACAGGGTGATGGTCAGCATTTCGAGCATTTACGGGGGAATTAGAAACCTTCGTCCTTTAAATTGGTCCTTTTTAGGGCAACAACTTACATAACAGAAACAGTTCCAGAAAAATATAATTAAAAAAAATAAAAATTTAAAGGATTTTCGTATATAGTTTTCTTTGGTCGATATTTTAGGTTAGGAACAAGATATCGAGATGCAGTTTTCGCGAACTTGTTTAGGCATCATTTAGCTACTTGTTCGTGAAAAAAAAGTCATACCAATGCATTTAATTTTTTTGCGAAAATTAATCGCTTCTGTCGGAATGTCGAACAAAGCCCTCTAGCGACGACATGTAAAACTAACAAAGCTTCAATTATTTTAACATTTGTAGCCCAAAAAAAGCTTTTTTCAACGTGCTCAAGTTTGTTAAAATCGGATTAGCCGTTTTGAAGATACGGGGGGTGATTTAAGGAAACCTTTGAATACCCCCCACCACTTTATTTTTATAGATGCGTCAAAAAGTGCCAAACAAAAAAAGTTCAGATTATACTCGACTTCAAAGATCAGTTATTTTTTTATTAGGTTAATATAGCAGAATTCACAGAAACACCACTTTTTTGGATTCAAGATTGCAGTTAGGCCCCCTAGCGGCCATTTCAGAAAGATGAAAATATTTTCCAGGTTTTTGTATTGTCCGTTTTAGTAAAACTTTTCTTTCCGCTAGCCTCTATGATGTATAGTTTCCCAGATACAGTACCTCGCATTCTTAGTTGGCCAACCCGTACATCCCTCGTAGTATACTGTAATGGTGCTTACTGCTCTTGACTACCTGCTCGAGCTCTAAAATCGACATCGCGCCCAAAAAAATGCACCAATATCGTAGTATACTTATATTAATAACTAGAATTTAATGAAGAGTTTTTGAGAATACTATTATACTCAAGATGCCCATAGACCTTACAGTTAATACACAAATAAACCTAAAAAAAGTATATGGAAATGACTTCAAGTGTTTGTAGATCATAGTTTCATATATCGTCAAAATGTGTATGATCACGAAATTAATTTAAATTACGATTGGTGCTTATTAATTATACATTTTCCACCTGTTTAAACTTTATATAAAGAACACAACTTAGTAGTTTACTATGATGACAGGAGATAAGAGGTAATTAAAAATTATTATTAATTTTATTAAATACGTAAAAAAAAAGTTTACCTCGAGGAGAATTTGAATCTACGACATGTACTTTTTTGCTAGAGTAATGCACAAACCAACTGAACTATCGAAATACAAGTCCCAATCGCTGTAAATTTTGTCTTTGTGTACTTAGAACTGATTTAAATTCTGAATATGGAAATTACTTATATTAATGGAATGTAAAGACAAAATTTGCATCGATTGGGGCTTGTATCTTGATAGCTCGGTTGGTTAAAGCGGTATTCTAGTAAAGTACATGTCGTAGGTTCAAATTCTACTCGAGGTAAACTTTTTATTTGTGTATTTAATAAAATTAATAATAATTTAAATATTACAATAGGGCATATTACACGCAGTTTTTGTACACCTTTTTTTCATTTCGGTGCTTAACGTCTACTTTTCTGTACAAAATTAATATACTAGTCATTTCAATTTTATTAAATTTAAAAATTTGCTAATACAAATATCACTGATGGGGTAAACCGGACAGTTGTTGGCCACCCAATAAGCCACTGTAATTTTAATCTCATATATTAAGAATCTTCTTTAGTTTGTACTATTTTAGAAGATATGGGAACAACGTGGCAACCTTGGTGATAAATTTGTTATAACTCTGCTATATTCAGTCGTTATTCACATACGTTAAACGAGAGCGCCATTTTGGTGTGCAGAGTGGACGCTATATTTTAGGTAAGTCTTATAAAATTTATATGGTCACAAATTGTTTACATGTAGTAAACAAGTTTTTAATCGCACAAAATTTAATTTGATGATTATCGTGGTCAATGTTGTTAGACTACATGTTAATTTAGCCTTCCATCGGATGACCAAAAAAGTTCGTGCGCTTTTTCATTATAAAATAAAAATATTTATTTACAAACTATGATACATTACTGCTCATTGAAGTAGCCACCATTACATTAATGACCTTTTGCTAACATAACACCAATTTTTGTATGTCGCATTACAAAATTCTATAGATTTTGAATAAAAATTTGACGGACTGCATTTACAATATCAAACCTTACTTTGAACTGTCTATGTCTCATGCAGGTGTCAAGAGACAAAAAAGGTAGTAATCACTTGGTGAAACGTTAGGGCAATATGGAGGGCGGGGTGATGTTTCCTAGCCAGAAATATTTTCCCGGTCAATCTTGCGGTATGCAGTCTGGCACTTTCTTCAGATTTACCATAGAAGACTATTTTTGGATGAGTGCTGCTGGTAATTGCTGAAGCTGTTCACAATATAAGTTCGCAGTGATGGTTTGACCCCTTTCCAAAAATTCGTAATGGCCTATTCTGATATCTGTCCGCCAAACGCACAACAAAACCTTGTTTGGGTTGCAAGCAAACCTTAGGAGTTTGTGATACCGAATCAGTAGGCGACAACTAATGATACGAACGCTTAGAGTATAAAATCCACTTTTAGCGCAGGTTAACAATCGACCAAGGAATGGTTCATTATTGTTGCGTGAAATGTTTTCCGGTAAGACGACTTAATTTTGCTATCGTTTGATAATTAATGTGGGACCCATTTGCTTAACTTCCACGTCTTTTCTAACTGATGAAGGTGGAAACAAATGATTTCATCACTCAAATTGAACGTTCGTGCAAGCTCAAGGCACGCTATACAGGAGTTTGTCTCCACAATCTGTTGAAGATCCTCGTTGTTTATGATCATCGGTCCCCCAGAGTTTGTGTTCATAGAGTAAACAATCGCGAATTAAGGTTTTATTCGTTTCCATTTTCAATGATTCCAATTCGGAACTAATCAATTGTCGCCAAATATATATGTATGCGACAAAAATAAGGATTAGCACTAAAGTAATGACAGATAACAAACATGTGGTATCGATCAACAACATTTTAGGTTAAGATATTCCCGCCTTTTTCACTGACCAATAGCACTGCGATAAAAATCTGGCTATGAACAGCCATTCAACATGATGGCCACTAACTGTGTGTTTAATTTTTGTTCGTTACGTATGTTTATTTTTATTTATTTTTGGTATTAAACCTTTTTGGACAGTTCTTGGCCGGTGACTAATAACTATGTATCAGCTATGGCAATCACTATATCCGCCATACCCAGCGTTTATAATCACACTTTAGCTTATAGGTGGGTTCCTATTATTTATATTTTTCCTTCAGAAAAAGTAAACATGGTTAAAGTAGCCGAGGGACCATACAGAGCAAGATGCCCTTAAGGCTATGGTCGGCGGTATGGGTCAGCGCTCTGCTTATCTAAAGTTTAAAGTTCCTAGATCGTTTTTGTAATTTAGGCAGAGCACCAATTTCTATAAAAAAAATTTACCTACGGACTAATGCCTGTTATCCCATCGGACGAAGAAAAATTATTAGAAGAATGGATAATTTTATCTCAAACGAATGGTTTACAGCCCTTTTGCAGAGACACCCTAAGAATCACCTTAAGAACCTCGTAAGGAATTACTACTAAGTGTTGTTGTTATCGACGCAGATGTAAGAATGTCGTTTCAGGAAATTAAGCAATACCTGAATGAAAAGCATCTAAACAATTTACTACATCTCCCTTCACGCAATTTTAATGGGGACGAAACAAGCTTCTGCTTATATCCCAAGAACAAATAGGTGCTTGCACGTAAATGAACTAAGAACGTATAGCGGTCTAATATCAACTCCGCCTATAGTGATATATACTTACCAGATAATCCTCTCTTATGTAGTAAAATTCGTACCATCTACATGGAGGGTTCCAAATAGCGGTAACGGATGGAGGAAGAATCATATTTTTTATGACTTCATAACAACTACATTGTACAAACATCTTAAAACAATCAATACCACTTTTACCATTTTCTGGTTGTCGTATTATGAACTATGCAAATTGTGCTCAGATTTCCAGATTGTATTAATTTCGTTGCATCCCAACACAACAAGGATTCTCCAGCCAGCAGACGTTGCCTGTCTTAAACCGTTAAAGAACGGTTAAAAATGTAAGTACTTCAATTAAGCCTAGATAATGCTTACGATGTGGTTACAAAAGAACAATTTAGTCCCACACTAGAAAAAGTAGTCGTTAATCACCTTAACCTAGATATCATTAAAAATAGTTTTAAAGCTTGTTATTTATATCCATGATCTCACAATGCCATTGATTACACGAAAAGTGTAAAGTTAAGCGTGGTACCACTGAAACTTCCTTGTCAGGAATCAGAGAAGACTGCTGTACCACATTCCGACAGTTTAGAGATATCGTAGGCGAAGGAATGATTCAGATGGGGAATGAAGCTGATAGCAAAAATTCAGAAGAAAGTTTGTTAAAAGGATTAGAGAATTCTTTAGATTAAATCAGCCCATTCAGCAGAACTTTTGAGAAAACGAATATAGAGCCAATTTGCCAGAACTGAGCTCCCAAGAAATGAAGACCACATCAATAGTGACAAGTTGGTTTCGGGAATATAATGGTGAACCCAGGTTTTATCGATGGATATAATACGGCGCATAAAGTCCTTCGGAGTGTGACAAAAACGTATTAAAAGGTTGCCAGAAGCACTCAAATGCCTTTTTGCACTAGTGTAAGAAATCGTGCACGCGTCGAGTATTTTTTCATTTCTACTTCTTCAGCTAAAATTCTGTGTACTTTGTTATTTGGGCTACCCACTATGTATACTTTTACACGACGGTAATACAAAACGGTAATGCAGACTTTTTCATAATATTCGGGGCAGTAGCAGTTTTTGGACGTTCACTACGGAATTCATCATTTGTGGTCACACGACCATGGCAACCAAGTATTTAACCTTGAAAACGAAGGATAGATTCCAATAGCGTGGAATCCAGCTTTGCTTTAATTTGGTTAGGTGTTAAGCCTTTCAAAGGAAAGTACCTTGCCACTTCTCTCAATTAAATTTTTTCCATTGCTTACAAAATCACAAGATACATTCACTTTAGCACAATTACGGAACGCTTATTAATAAAGCATAAAGCGTGTACAGTATGACAAGCAACTAAAATTATTTTTGCAATATGCAAATATACTAAAATCATATAAATTAGAGCGTTAGAGGGTGCCCTGATTTGTCATTTTGAAGGCGGTTTAAGATTATTTAATTTATGAGTGGTAGATAATGTTGACTAAAATAAAGTTAGATTCCGCATGTGGATTTCTTATACATCCCCTAACTATTTTAGCAGCCTTATATTTGCGTTTTCAGATTAATAATCTTTTAAAACTATTATCTTTCACTGAGGATGATAGCTGTAATTGTTATCGAAACGTCTAAGCTTGTGTTGTTTAAATTAATAAAAATATACGATTACATACCGAAAGGATAAGTATTTTAATTATGAGTGGTAATCGTCTAAATTTGTATTTTCGAATTTCAGATATGATTGCCACGTTCACTAAATAACCTGGCGGTTCACTAAATAAATTAAGTGTTTGTCAGTGATACAACTATTTTGCATTAGAAACGGCGCACATGTCGAATTAGTACAATGTAAATAACAAAAACGTAAAACGTAGAATGTAGATTGCGTCCGTAAAGTTATATCATAGGCATTAAATTAATAATAGTAGTATAGTTTATTATGTTATCAGGGACTAGCTACCAATATACAGGGTGAGTCAGTTTTTAGTAGACAAACTTTAAGAGGAGATAGAACACATGTTTCTAAAAAGAAAAGTTCCTATAAACATGTCGTAGAAGGCTTCGTTTCCGAGATACAGGGTGTTGAATATAATTTTTTTCTCAAATTTTCATTATAACTCATAAACGAATGCTTAGATTTTTTCATGTTGGGGGGATAATGTCTATTAATTAAGGGGCATAAAACAAGCGATAAGAATGTTCACAAACTTGCACAGTGGCGGAGTGGAGGGGGTGCTCAACCACTTTCATAAACAGAACTTCTACGCCAATGACTATTTAAAAAAAAAACTGTTATTTTCATTATCTACATACAGTTTAACAAAAATAATGTACCTTCTTCTGTTTCGAAATTCCTGTGCGTTTCCGAGTTATTTTGATTTTAGTGTTTGATGTGGTACTAAGTTAAGTAATGTGCTTTATGTGAAAATTGAATATAAAGTTTTAATAAAAAGATATAATAAAACATTTAGAGCCATTTTAGTACCTAACGATCGTTTCTTTAAAATTTCAAATACATTTTCATTTATAAATAGGTAGGTTATCGGTTTTTTAGTATCCATTGTTATTATCCTCGTATAAAAGAAATGCATAATTATTATTGTTATGCGGTCAATACTTTCTGTATAATTATGTATGTATCAATTTCGCCATAAACATGTATGTAGTTTTTAAGAGATTCTAATAAGTTATAGACCGCTGCTCACTTGCTCTCATTAAAGAGCCGCCACTGTATCAAGCCATACTCAAATACAAGACTTTGTAAATTGAAATCTGTTTAGTACACTAATTTTAACAATCCTTATTTATTATGTAACAATACTTAATTAATAATTGTGAAATTAATAAGAATTCTTAGCAATAAGTTTATAAATAAATAACAATAACACTAGTATAATAAAATTAGACACTTTGTTCAAAATGTAAACCGTTCTTTTCAATACACATTTCACAGCGACGTACAATGGAACGTTAAGTTAATTAAATGATGCACCCTTATTTCATTGCAACATCTCTGATGCGATTGTGAAGTTCTTCAAGTGTATTAACCGGAGTGGTATACACTTTTTCCTTCATGAATCCGTACAAAAAGTCAAGTGGCGTTAAATCGGGATCTAGGAGGCCACGCCATTGAATTCACGACCTATCCACCTCCCAGTAGTTCTTGTTTAGCCAATTTCTTACATTTCTGCCATAATGGGCCGGACATCCATCAAGCTGAAACCAAGAATGTCCTCTTAAATTCAAAGGAATGTCTTCCACATATTAACATGTTCTTCTTCTAAAATTGTAGGAAATTTTCTGAATTTCACGTTGTGGCAAGAAATAAGGTCCAAACACGTGGTTGCCGTAAATTCCAATGCAGACATTTGTACTAAATTCATGTTGAAAACTTCTTGGTCTAATGGCATGTGGGTTTTCATGTGCCCATATATGCAGATTGTGAAAGTTTACGATACCACGACGAGTAAAACAGGATTCATCCACAGTATGTTGGATAAGAAATCTCTATTATTTTGAATGGAGTTAAAACCCACCTACAATAATTAAGTCTTCGTTCGGCGTCACCTGGACATAAACCATGAACAGGTTGAAAATGATATGGGCGTCTGTGATCCCGTTTTAAAACCCGGAAACTCTACTTTGGGAAATACCAAGAGCAACAGCAGTACGTCGAGTACTTGTCGTGGGTTCCTATTAAATTCACGCAATATACCCTCTCCAATTCTATCTCGTCCACGGTTGTTTCTGTTGGCCCCCATGTACATTTTTCAAACCCTGGTTAACAAGTCGACGATGGATACTCACAAAAACGGAATGATGAGGTTGTCGTCTATTTGGAAATCTTCTCCGATACTCCCTAGCTGCGTACCTTGAATTCCCATTTGCGAACCCATAAATAAAATGAATGTCGGCTTGTTCGCTATTTGTAAATGTAAACGGCATGTTACACTAATTAAAAGCTGGCAAATCAAATGAAATAACTTTTTGAACTTAAAAAACGATAATAATAACAGTAAAATTATTCAAGATGAAGCAAGTGTTTGTAAAAAGTCAAACTGTCGTTTCAAAATATAAAATTTAATACTTACTTGTTTTCCAAGGAGTATCATATTTTGTTGCAATGAAATAAGGATGCATCATTTAGTTAACTTAAGACGTTCTATTGTACGCCGCTGTGAAATGTGTATTGAAAAGAACGGTTTAAATTTTGAACAGTGTCTAATTTTATTATACTAGTGTTATTGTTATTTATTTATAAACCTTTATTGCAAGAATTCTTATTAATTTCACAATTATTAATTAAGTATTGTTACTATAATGAATAAGGATTGTTAAAATTACTGTACTAAATAGATTTCAATTTACAAACGTCTTGTATTTGAGTATGGCTTGATACAGTGGCGGCTCTTTAATGAGAGCAAGTGAGCAGCGGTCTATAACTTATTAAAATCTCACTTAAAAACTACATACATGTTTATGGCGAAATTGATACATACATAATTATATAGAAAGTATTGACCGCATAACAATAATAATTATGCATTTCTTTTTATACGAGGATAATAACAATGGATACTAAAAAAAACCGATAACCTACCTATTTATAAATGAAAATGTATTTGAAATTTTAAAGAAACGATCGTTAGGCACTAAAATGGCTCTAAATGTTTTGTTATATCTTTTTTATTAAAAACTTTATATTCAATTATTCACATAAAGCACATTACTTAACTTAGTACCACATCAAACACTAAAAATCAAAATAACTCGGAAACGCACAGGAATTTCGAAACAGAAGAAGGTACATTATTTTTGTTAAACTGTATGTAGATAATGAAAATAACAGTTTTTATTTGAATAGTCATTAGCGTAGAAGTTCTGTTTATGAAAGGGGTTGAGCACCCCCTCCAATCCGCCACTGTGCAAGTTTGTGAACATTCTTATCGCTTGTTTTATGCCCCTTAATTGATAGACATTATCCCCCCAACATGAAAAAAATCTAAGCATTCGTTTATGAGTTATAATAAAAATTTGAGAAAAAAAATTATATTCAACACCCTGTATCTCGGAAACGAAGCGTTCTACGACATATGTTTATAGGAACTTTTTTTTTTAGAAACATGTGTTCTATCTCCTTTAAAGTTTGTCTACAAAAAACTCACTCACCCTGTATAGACACTGGTATGTTGGTAGCTAGACAGGAATATACATGCAATATTTAGCAGTAATTATTATAAAAGTTTTATGATTCTCAAAACAACTGTAACAAAATTTTATTTCTTAATACATTCTTTTTGGAACGTTTTATACAGTTGTAGATTGTAAATAGAGAACCTTACCCTTTGTGTTTTAAAACAAGTAGGTACACATCCTTTGTAAAATTACGCTTTAGTTTGTAATGTAATAGCTACACAAGATAGTCACAAGTCACTATATTGTTCCAACTATTTACTTAAGCATTTCATTTGCATATACCATGTACCGAATAAATTTTAAATTAAGGTTAGTGAAAAAACTATTTATCACATTTGAAGCGTAACATCTAATGTCACAGTTGGTTGCTGAAAACATTTTACGGTATGAATCGTTTAATATCATTACTTGATTTTCTGGCATTACGTATTATAAGAGGAAAATATTTTATATTTGAAATGAAATAGTTCTAAACAGTATTATCATTTTAATCATACATTTCATGTCTGTCCTTCACACAACTTTTTTGATGACTCTGTTGCCAAAATGCTTCCAATCTAATTTGTCTATAAATACTAAAGCTTGATTAAATATCTGGTGAGGAACAACACGACCTTCCAACCTAAAAAATGGAAGTTAAAGGAAATCAAATAATTTTAATGATAATTTGTTTAGGATAATTATGTGGCCCTTCTTGTAATACGTTTATAGCGAAAATAGGCAACATTGTAAAAACAAAAACAATAATCCATGTCAGATGGACGTTTACAACGTCATGCAAGATCAAGTTTAATGGACCTATAGATGCGAACTTAAAACAAGTTGAGAATGCTCTTCTAGCATTGCCAGAGCGAACCAAATTACATTATCAAAAACTACATTATACAAACATGAAAAAGACAACGGCACGCGCTGTACCCAAGCGGTTATCCATCCAAGCACTGACCGCACCCGACGTTGCTTAACTTCGGTAATCGGAAAATTATATATCATATCTGTATTAATAATTTTTATATTTTGACCCCCGATTTGACCTTGTTTCCGATGAGATACGTTCGTACAAATGGTGACCTCTGTTATTTTTTTATCGTCTTTCAGGATCTGAAGTCACATTTTCAATATTCCTTGACACAAAAATGCTACATACGCACACACAGACACACAGATTTAACGAATTTGTTCGGTGAAAATTAAATTTTTAATCCTATTTAATTAATTTTTAGACTTATTTGGCATGGTATTAAGGAATTAAGAAAAGTTAAGTGAAATTAAGTTACCTTTAAAAATGTGCATAGAAAGTACTTAGTCGATATGTTTAAGATTTATATGCAAGAATTTTGTTCGGCTAATCTGCCTACATATGATTTACACTTAGGAACAATAAGCATTTTTCATCAAAATCGTTTCAGAACGATTAGGAAAGATTAGGACCAAACTGTTAAAATTATGAAGTCGGTTGATACGTAAGTTAAGGTTCATACATGACGTATAAGAAAAATACAAGAAATGATTTGTTTTTAAATTTAGTGTAAATAAAAAAAACATAGTTGTGTAACGCTACAAAACGAATCAGTCATTCTTTAAAATAATCAGATAAAACATTTTTTCTGAGAATATTAAACTCTATCTCGTAATTAAAATAATTTTCTTGGCACTTTTGGTCTGCAAAATCGATAACAATTTCTGATAAATTTATACTGTCGCAAACCTTATGGTTTATTGAAATCATAGCCAATCCAGATAATCTGAGCGCAATACTGATATTTGGACCAAGTCTTAAATCTGCTACAAATTTTAAAACATCGTGAGGGGAATCTACATCCAACATAAACGGAAGGAAAGGAGTTGCCAGTTCAGAAAGGTAAAATCGGTTTACTTCGTATTCTCAATTAAAAAATGATTACATACCGAAATATTTGGTTTTTTCTTTCCTGTTTAGGTATTTCTTCTTCTTTCTTTCCGCTTGGCTTGCTTAAGTGCTGTCTTATAATGTTGTTAGGAGACAGCATTCAGAAAATTATAAGATAAGACAGCACTTATATGTTGGTCCTTTAGGGATTTGCAGCCGCTAAAGTAGTATTTTTTAAAAGAAAAACCTTGAAAAATACTTTTTGTCGGGCTGCTAAGCTTGATAATTTTTATAAGATTTTTTTCCCCTAGAGAGAAAATTGGTGACTCAATTTTGTCGCCCCTTATTTTTATCGCACTGGGCATTTGACGGCTTGCCCCCCTTAGGTCGTGCCCTGCGCACACGCACACGCGCATGCACACGCACACGCACACGCACACGCACACGCACACGCACACGCACACGCACACGCACACGCACACGCACACGCACACGCATACGCACACGCACACGTACACGCACACGCATATGCACACGCACACGCACACTAAAATTATAATGTATCCTTAATATTTGTCCCATTATTAATAACCTACCTTTGTAACCCCTTTAGTCATAAATCCCTTTTCTAAATATCCCATTTAACCAATAAAATATCCAATGAACTTTTCAGTCTAAATTGTAGATTGTATTCATCCTTATCGTGGTATATTTCTTCATTGTATTCCTTACATTTTAAATCCCAGTGTGCTATACAAGGGCAATCCATAAATTGGGATTTTGATGGGATTTGATTATTCCAAACAACTTTTATACAGTATTTTCGACATTCTTCTCTCAATCTCCTTTTAGACCTGATTTTAAAGGAACGAGCATATTTGTTGGTGCATACACTTTTATTTAATCTTACAATAAATTATTTATTGGAGTACCACCAAACATCTGGTAAGTAGTCAATTATTAATAATTTTATGTCACTTCTATTCATTCTGCTAGGAATTTTTTTGTAGTCTTTGAGTGTAACCCATGTTTACGTCGTGATCGTAGCCCATCGCCTATCCATTCATCTGCCATACAGTTGAGCTTTTTAACATTTCACCGTCACCAAATTCCTTTGTCTTTATGATCTCATAAAGGAATATTCATTTATCCTCCAATTATTTTTTTAAATCATTTTTGCATAGTAGAACTCACTAGCTAATTAATTTGAAACAGAAGTAACTTGAGTTTGCTTTGTTAAGTAATGGGCACTTATTTATGTTTAAAATATTGATTAATTAGATTTGTTTAGTTGTCTTAAAAAAATATTTTGGGCAGTGTAAACTCGAAATCTCGGGGAAAGTTTATTTATACATTGTTTTTGTTATGCCAACCACTTTTTGATTATTTAGCTACTGATAAACCCTTTTCTTCAGTTGGTTTGCACTTTACTACTATCTTTGCTTTTAAATATGTCTGTGCGCTACCCATACGTTTTTTTTTCTTTCACTGTCCTTTATAAGCTGTGAATTCTGATAACTTGGAATTACGGCCTAATAAACGCCTCTAGTAATTATGCTTTTTTAAATTATTTAAATATAAGAGAACTGTTTCCCATCTCACCGTGAACAATAAGCTTGTTGTGGGACTCCCATGACTTTCCTACCCTAACATTTTCATAAAAAACTGATTAGGATCAATACTACTAGTCATTTATCGGGAGGGAACATGTCCCGGACAGGTTATTTAAAGTTTACTGACTAGTTTAAATACTGGTTGTCACGATAACACTCTATACGTGTTACGGCAACGGTGTTTTTCAAAGACATGCATTAGAGTTTATAAGGTAATGTAAACACGTAGGTATTTAACCTTCTGGAATACAGGAGATTTTAATTGAAACTGTAGACATTTTCTGGCCCAAGGAAAACCGTAAACTTACGTGAAGTAAATATTTTCTTCAGTAACCACTATTACCACTACGACAGGATCCTTTTGATAGAGATTTATGACAGAAGAAATAGTAATCAAGTCTCTTTTAGTTTTAAAACCAACAACCATCTGTACTCTTTGGATGCCGGTGTTGGTAAACTGGGTGTTTAGAAATCGTTAATGTAGTAAATTAGATACTAGAACCGTCTCTTAGGGATGTTAGGTTCAAAGTGGGCGAAATAGGGCATTACTTTACGTTATGTGTGGATTCTTCAACTTACGCACAGACGAAGTTGCATTGAAACCAATGGAGGTCAGTATCTGTACGGGAAAGTATTTGAGTCGCAATATCTCAAGAGCTGATCGAGACCGCAAAAGCTTAGAAAAACTTAGCTTCCGTAAATGCGCCTCGTTGTTTTATACAGCCGCATTCATGGTCTTCAGTCGTGACTTTATTATCGGTTACTATTATTATTGCGGTAGGGAGAATCAAAATTGATTATATGGTTACCTCCTTTGGTTACCTCAAAGTATTTTAACTCTTTACAGTCTTTTTAATTAAACAACAAAAAGCATCGAAGCTTAAACTGTAATCATAAAAATAAGCTGTTCAAAACACTGGCCATTTAATCATCCACTGGTAGTATATTGCTATATACTAGTAGTATAGCCTCACGTCCGTCAAATTAGCATTGTCATTATCGAATCTAGTATTGAGATATTGGTTTGAAAAGACACTTTACGGTTTGCAATGAATGCGTTTGCTATGATTTAAATTGGTAAAGCTTAAAAGCCATTATTCTAAACGTATAACAAAATCATCTCTTAACCAGAAGCCATATGGTAGTGACCTGTCAAAGTCTACAAATCTAGTTATTAGAAATCAGCAATCTTAGTAAAAACTGTGGATATCCAAAAAGGCGAAGAGATTATATATGCAATCCTTCAACTTTAGACCGTTTCCGTAATGCAGTTGTGAAAGATTTATTAAATGGCACTTTGTATATTCTGGGTAGACACGACCAATGAAAAGAATACTTTTGTAATTGCACTAAGAAGAACGAGGTAATAATAATACTTTTGAATAATATTAGTTTGTTATTAAACGATTTCTTTTAATTTAGGTTTGGTAGATGTATATTTAGAATGCGGCATGTTGCTAGTAAAAAACACTATTGTAGAACAACTAGCAGACCAAGCATCTAGTTTGCTCTACGATACCGATACAAATCCAGCAGAAACATACAGTTCGGTAGTTGCGAAATTTCTAGGAGGTAAAAGAGTCAATTTTTCTTTAAAAAATTCGTACACCTTTGTAAGAGACCTCGGGGCACTACATGACGCATTTTTTAAACTCTCAAATTAATCGTTGTAGGAAGAAGGTAACGAAGTACATGTATTATTTTAATAACGTTTTCTTCTATAGAAACTGCTTCATTACCGTAGTTGCCTATTGGTTTGATTTCAGATCACTCTAAAAACAGGACAATTGCGACCGCGGATAATGATTATGGATTGGCAAATGAATTCATCACACCCGATCTTTTAAAAGATGAGTATACGAATTGCGCGTTAGTCAATTGTTGACTTGTTTGGAAAATGTCGACAAAAAAAGATTGAGGAAGGTACCTTGACCCAATCAATAAGTGATTTGGGGAGAGTATAACGTAATAAACGTTTAACGGCATGCAATTTTGGGAAAATATGCAAACTGCGTAAAACAACGTGCACTTCCAAAACTGTTTCCTCCTTACTCTACAACGTTTTTAAAGGGAATACGTACATCGCTTTTGGCCCCAACAGTGAGTCAAATGCAATTAAACTATTTCAAGAATTATTCAAGTTAAAAGTCTCTACATGTGGACTGTTTATAGACGAAGAAAAACTATTTTTAGCATGTTCGCCTGACGGACAAGTATAAAAGGATACAGTGGTAGAAATAAAAAGCTCTTTAAAAAGCGGCGACATTGATCTTCTGGAGACATGTAAGGTAAATTTAATTAATTATTGTGTTGTAGATTCCCCAAACAACAAAATTAAATTAAAGACGAAGCATAATTATTATTATCAGGTGAAGGAATTTTACATATTACCAAACGAGTCACATGCTGCTTTATTGTCTACACTGCAACAGGAATCTGTGTTGAAGAAATTGAAAGGTACGTAGTAACAGTAAGTGTTTAACAATAAGTTTTGTTTTTTATAGGGATGATACATTTTGAAAGGATCATATGGTAAAAAAATTAGAAGAATTTTGCTATAAGCTTTTATTACCGGAATTAGTGGATCCATAGGTACTTGCTAAGAATACCTGAAGATCTTTGTGGGATCATTTAATGAACAGACCATTGCTATATATTCTAACATTTGAAACATGCTTAGAGCTAGTTGGTTCTGTTTAAAACAATATAGCAACGTGATCACTGGATAAACATTTTTTTTTTGTTAGTATGCTCATGCTTATGGTTACTATTTACTTATTTATAACTTATATATCTTATTGAGAGATCTTCCTTGATTTAGTTGAAACGTTTCTGGAGGCAAGGCTTAGGAACTTCGGTGTATTTAGGATGTCGGCCTTTCCTTGGTCTGAGGAGATTAGGTTGCCCTGCAGGTCAGTTAGGTGGAATTCAGGGTTGACTTTCCTTCTGGTCAGTCTATCGAACTGTTGACAGAAGAGTTTAGTATTTCTATAATCTAACTGGGAGGTGGCTTTGGTCCAGGAGTCTTCGGCGTGTTTATTGGCTTCTCGTCTGATTAGGGCTTAGGCGATTGTATTCGTTCTTGAGCTGGGTCCTGGATCGCAACTTGACGATAGATTCGTCTTTTCTCTTTGATCGGTTCAGGTGGTTGTGGGAGCGGTTTACGGCAAGTGTTTATGGTTTCAGTTGTAAGAGATATCAAGCGATTCCGCATTCGGTCTTGGAAGGGTCCTGATCTACAAATTGACGATAGTTACGATTTTCTTTGATCCAGTTCACAAGAGTGGCAAGCTGAAGGGAGTGTAGCTTGTTAGGTACAATTAGTTACGGTGTCCGAATTAGGGTAGGTTCTAATGGCTCTCGATCTTGGGTTGAAGATTGGGTTCGGATAGTGTTGTTGGTGGCGGGTTGAACAATCCATTACAGAAGTGAAAGTGCCGCAGCAACGTATTCGAGATGCTGAGTGCGAAGGAAGTTGAAGGAGTGATAGCAATTTTTAATGTGAGGGCGGTTCGTGGGGCTATTATTTAGAAATGTGTGATACGTGTTAAAGTTTAGTGTGCTTCTGTTTGAGTTTTGTTTCCGTGATGGAAGTGTATATTGTGTGTATGTAAGAAGTGTTTCCGGTGACGAACTCCCTGGCATTAACTGTCCCTGTTAGGATATCCATTGTAGAAGGAGTTAAGGATTGGGTTGGCGGATTACGCACGTACCGGATACGCACATGTTGCTTGCTTTGGAATTGATGCGAACGGCTTTCCTCACGTGTGGAAGATCGATCGCACCGAGGATCTTGGGTTCTAGGATATACTTATCTACGTGACGAATCACGAAGGAAAAGTAGGGCTCTTTAGGAGTGGTGTTGTGAGGACGTGGACCAGACAGTTGGGTAAGGGTGACGGTGGGATCACCGAAATGGTGGCGCAGCCTAAGCTGTGTACCATCCGGCAAGGGAGAGGAGGCCTCTAGGAGACAGGTGTGATTATGTTTAAACGTTAAGTTTAACCAGAGAAGGTTAAGGGATTTAATGGAGTTGTAAAGGGATTTCTGGGTGGTTATAGACTTCGGGATATTGTGGATGCAATACCTCGAGGATTGAGAGCGGGTGGGTATTGGATTGGGGGAAGCGGGTGTAGGAATCACGGGGTACAGGTAGCTGGGAGGGTGTGAGTAAGATGTGGGTTTGTGGTTGGTGTATGTGTTTCGCTGTGTGTTGTTGTGGAGGCGGTGGAGCGTGTTGAAATGTAGGAGTATGTGGATGAGGTGGAAATGGACGAGGCGTTTGAGTGGGACCGTGTACGTGAGGATGGTGGCGGCGATGCGAGGGTGTGTGCGTATGTGTGTGGTGAGTGTCGGTGTAGGTGGACGGGGGCGTCGAGGGTTGGGATACAACCGTTACGGTAGCACGGTGGCGACCGTGCTTAACCATCGCGGTTGTTGTTAGTGGAGGTTTCGTAAATTAAATTAAAAAAAGAACGATAATTGTTTTAAGCGAAGGTCGGGTCTCCGTCGAGGTGGAGCCTCACACCCAGAGGATAAAAGGCTTGGAAATCATAGACCCAAATAGAAAAAGGAGGAAAACAAGTGTTAAAATAAAACAAATAAATTAAAATTAAAACAATATTTTTATTAAACTGATACCTATTGGTTTACCCGACGTCGATCCTGTAGTTGGCTGGTGGTGTCCTGAATGCTTCTATATGTTGTTCTTCGCTTCCGCTATATTCCGGCTGCTCCTGCTTGCTGCTAGGCTGTGGCTCCTCTACTGATGACCGCTTCTTCGTATTATCTGTATGCAAGCAGTGACAGATCTAACTCCGAAGCGGCGAGGATCACGATGCCGAAACGATGAGCGTAAAAACGCTAAGTTCCTTTTTGGAAATTAAGAGATTGTAATAAAAATCACACCAACCCTTACGCGAGAAGGGGCTTACGTTCGATACCGAGGTTCGGACTGCCCTAGATATACACACATCATGTGCGGCTATTTAGACGAATGCTGGGGGTAGTACCATCCTCATCAATAGTCTAAGTCCATTCGATCCTATCCTCACCGCACCCATCCTTAATCCCACCATACCTATGCACGTAATGTATATGTGTACGCTATAATGGTTGTCGCTGAAGGAGCGTGGAAAGCTAGAGCAGTCCGGCCTTCCCTTCGGGTAGGGAATGAAACATCCCTTTCTTTAACACAATTCCCAATCCACGTGATCATTTGCAGTAAAAGCAGAAGACACAATTGCATAAAATCAATTCTTACATAACTCAAGTCATTAAATAGTATAATCGAACATTAGATGGCAATCATATCTCAGTGTTGACTAAATAGCACAGTTCCGTATTTGGTTTTATACAAGCTTAGGGAATTGTTTTCAAATCAAAGGAAAAATAATAATTATGAATAAGCAAAGTTCGTCTCTTTCGAATATTACAAATTTTAGGACAAACTAAACTAAAATAGTATAATTAAATGACTCACAGAAAACGGTATATACACAAAAAAAAACACATTTGTTTGTTTTGTATGTATTTCCTCTTCTTAAGCATTAGTTCGGTAAGAAGGCACTCGCAATATTTGACGCAATATTATTATAATTATCTTATTAAATATCCCACTTGGAAAGATGAGATGCTTTTATTAGTCCATTAAATCCAATTTTAAGTATACATAATAACAAACTTCTAACATACATGCGTGTCTCAAAATAAGAGCCTACTCATTCGTTTCAGTTTTATAATTTCCAGTTTTTTCATATAATATTGTATTTGAAAATGGCAAATATTGGATCCCAGGTGTATGTTATTCAATACTTTAATTCCCTGTTAAAATTCATCTTAAGACCAAGACAAGATATATATATATATATATATATATATATATATATATATATATGTATATGCTTTTCTTGTTTACTAAAGCAAATAACACTAGAAATTCTATTTCTCACATTTTGACAGAAAGACCCCTTTCTTTTTATTTCTTAATAGACCTTTCTTTGACATACTATGACTACAATCTCATTGGCTTGGTAAATACACGAAACGAATTAAAATGTACTTAACAGTCACGTTAGTGGCATTGAAAATAAAACCTTGCAGTATTTTCTTGTTGGATATCTAGATTTATTAGTAATAACCTAATAACCTACGTCTAGGACATGGGCTCCAAACAATATTGCGTTATATAACCTACTCGCCTTCTTATGTGATATAATGCTACCTACCATTACAATATTTTTCCTTTCTAACCTTCTTTCACCTATTATATCCATTGCTCAAGTTTCTATTAAATTAACAGGTCTCTTCAATAGTTCTCCGATCTACGCTTAATCAGGCCTTATATCAATTACCAAACCATTACCAGAACTGCATCTTACACTTTCCTATTTTGTTCCTTAACTTGATTTCTTGTTACAAATATATATTACTTGATTTCCAATCATTTGCCCTCACTTCATCGGATTACTTTTTTACTTTTTACTTCTCCTTCATATAATGAATTGCAAGTCGTACTTCTCTAATATTAATCTGAATTGAATTAATCCGGATTATACCAAATAAATACACTAATAATCTGTGATTTACAAAGATTTCAATTTTTTCCAAAGAATTATAGTAGATATACAGTGTTTTACTACCGAAACAATGGTTAAAAATTGTTTTTCAATCGTTGTATAATTCAATTCTGCTTTATTCAATGCCCTACTTGCATATGGTATTAGTTTCTTGTTACTGTTACACAACACTGCTCCAAATGCATATTGCTCGCATTCGTTTTTAAAATAAATTTATGGTGCTGGTGTAATTAGCGATTTTTGAAAAATCTCTAATGATTCTTAATTCACATTGCTCTATTGAAATTTTGTATTTTTCAGTATTAATTTACTCAGTTTCCACAAAATTTGGAATTAAACACCTAAAATAACTTACAAATTCTATAAGTTTTTTTTTATTTTATCATATACGTTTCAATTACTTCTGTTTTGTATGTATCTTTAGTTAAATGTCCTATGTGTAAAAATTTTTTTCAAAAACTCACATTAAAGTGGATTTGATTTTAATTTGACTCCTCATAACTTTTATAATACTTTATTTAAATTGTTATTTATCAAATAATTTTCGAATAATATATTATCATCTAAACACAAAAACCTGTCACTTGTATTCTTTGGTGCCAGCAACAATGATCTCGGTCAATTAAACGTACTTTCCATAATAATGCTACATTTATTGCATTCTTTAAAGTTTTACAATTCTTAGCTTTAACAATTATTTTTAGTTTGTCATTTTTTGATCCGTTACAGAAACCATTTATAGCAAACTCCTCGTTTACCCCTTCCAAAGTATTCCGCATTTATAATTGCGAAATCATCAGCTCACACATAAGCTGTTGTATTTTGGAAGCACATCTCTTCAAATTTTGACCTTTTTGCCAAATTTGGTGTAATTCGTTCAACAATAGAGCACTTGATTTTTGCGACACAAAATTATTCTTAATATTGATCTATACTATCGTACTGTTGCGGTTTAAACCAATATTTGCCATTTCTGTGGCTTAACACGTGTAGGTGACTTAACACACAATTTTTCAAGTTTCGTTATCAAATCGAGCAGATTTTACCGCCAACGCTGATTAACAATTGTTGCACAGCAGGTCCCTACTATGTTTAGTATTGTTTTTTGATGGATAGGCAATACTTACGCCTTTGTGAATTTTTAACTCAGGTAAAAGATGTTATAGAAGAATACTACTACCTACTACCTTGAAATTTAGACTAAATGTAAGTTGCAACACTATGCAGCTCCAATACTTCCTCGATTGTTTGGTTTATTTGATATTAACAAAGGCTCCACTCTGCTGATTGTTGTTTTATTGAGATTAACTGTCTTAGCTAGAACACAAATGTGCCTTTTTGAGACTACACCTCAAATCGACCTTATTCACTCTTAACTTTCCTTGATATATTTGATATCAATTTCAATTTGTTAATATCTATTTTAGCTAAGAAATAGAGAAAATACAAGAAAAGGCTTGGTGGCCACAAATATGCGTTTATGATGTACAAAAATTGAAAATGACGGTCAAAGAATATTAAATATAAGTAGCTTTCAAATATGTGGTAAAAGGTATAGAGTGAATCAATAATATAGAGTAATCAAAATATGAGAAAAAAAGGGGGTAAACAAAACTAAGCTAGTACACGTATAACGACTGCTTTCAGTTGCAGCTTTTCTATTACAAGCCAAGATTTAAAAGCAATAGTAAACTCATATCTGGATGCAAAGCAAACGAAATTATTTAAAAATAGGTATTCTAGCAAAGACTGGCTGTGCAGTTTTTTAAGCAGCATTAGAGGAATTTATTTCAATGCCGAGAAGATAATATGTAAAGGGTCACAGTTGAAACAGATAGTGAATATTTCGTTGTACTCGAAAAACTGAAAATCCCGAATTAATAGTGAATGATTGTGATTACCCATGGAGACAAAGGTACTTAGCAGGACCCAAACATACCCAAAAGATTGTTTATTCATCAAAACCAAGTAACTTGGTCATGTGTGCAAGCATGGCTGCAGGTAATCCGTATATAAGGATTGGTTCGTCGAAGTAGCAGTGAAATATTTAAAGAAGTATCCCATATAAAGTCACAAAGTTCTGTTTGAGGATATTCTAACAAGTTATTTAAACACAAAAGTAATTGCTGTATGCCAAGACTACAAAAGAACACAGCTAAACATTCTATCGCGGAAGGTTCTGGTAGAATGCAAGATCAAAAATAAGGTATTCTGCAAAACCTCAACGAAGGAGGTAAATGTAAAGAAAATGAACAAAAATTGTGTTTTAAAAAATTTTCCACCTGGTGTAATACTGATAAAGCAATGGACAATACTTTAGAGATATTTTCAGCAACGTCGTTAAAATACAAAACAAGGCACAAAACTTAGAGCAAGTAGTTATAGTGGAACACCTGAAACGGCTTCATTTTCCGTTCAAGATTGATCAAACTCTCCAGAGAACTTTGAACCAGACCACGAAGACGAATTATATATGAAGAGCATTAAATAGTCACCATTGTACTGAAAATTCCTTACAAAACCGAATAAATCAGAAATTCTTTGGTCTTATGTGTTTTGTATCTGTGATTTCATATTAATTGAGTTGATTTGCACAGTTTTTGTGTTTATGCGCGATGTTTCAGAAGCGGACTCTACTTACGTCATCAGGATTAATCCTGAGAAGGACTGTTTTCGCACTTGTGTCGAATTCAGATATTATGATTTTACCCAAGTACTTAACTACTCTCAGATTCTAACTTGGTGCCTTTCACTAGGTCTGACACCTTTACCGCTGAGCCAGTGAGTAATCCAATATATATTTTTTAGAACTATACCATTAACGAATGACTATTAAAATTGACCGCTTCAGCCTAATTACGGAAATACAGGGTGTTTTCCTTTTTTTGATAAAATCAATATCACCCTATATCTTCTCCAATGATCGACGGATTTACTTCAACTTTTAGACTAATGGTCTACGTTACACTACCAACTTTTTCAGGTAGTAAAAAACGTCAAATTCCAGGACCGTAATTTATAAAATATTAATTATTGCGCCCTCGGACAAAATACATCCTGGATATCGTTTTCGTAATTTTTGTTTATTATTCAATAAAGCTCTCAGATAGATGAATAGAATGAAGTTATTAAGAAGTTTGGCACACTTAAGGATAGTTCAGTATTGGATCGAATCTTTTGGAGCTAAGTAAATTCACCAACCTTATATCCACGCACTGCCCAATTTGTATACTTGCTAATTTTATCAACATTTTGCGCTCATCCGCATCACGCTGCCGAGTTGAGAACATTTTATTTGGAACAGAAAGAACAAAGTTACAGGTTGGCATTATAAATTACAAAATAGAACACACATGTTTTAATACACAACAACTATAACAAAAAATAACAGTAAGAACCTTCATTAAATTTTCAAAGTGCATTCCACCGGCTTCGATGCATTTCTGTGCACATCGGTATAAATTCGAAATTGACTTTCTTATCATATCTGGATTTTGTCTGACTTCTTCACAATAGAAATTAATTCTATGTAGTAGCTGCTCCCTGTTTTCAATGGGAACACTATAAACGTTTCGTTTTAAATCTCCCCATGGAAAGTAGTCCACCGGGTTGAAATTAGGGGATCTAGCCGGCCAAGGATGTCGCCATCCACATCCAATCCAACTGTTTGGAAATTTTTAATTTAAATATTCCCTAACTTCAACGCCTATGTGAACCGGAGAACCGTCATGCTGAAAATACATTCCCCGAAAGTTATGACTTACCAGTAGTCCAGGCAAAACATTTTGAAGAAAATCCAAATAAACGGCGCTTGTTAATCTTTGAGCGAATACATACAGCCCAATAAAAGTATTATTACCGCACCAGACATTGAAAGAAAGTTTATGTTGCATTGAGACTGTGTTACTGTGTATGAATTTTCATTTGCCCGAACATGAAAGCTTCTGCTGTTAAAAACACCGTCTCTTGTGAAATGGGCTTCGTCTGTAAATAGTGTGCGGAGGATTGTTCTTCTATGGTTTGTAACCCAACGGGAAAACGCAAGCCTGGGAATATGGTCACTTCCTTCCAACCTTTGAACTTCTTGGTTATGATAAGGGTATACACTTTTCCTTTATAGTGTTCTCCATACGCGTGTTTGGGGTATTCCAGCTGTGCACTAATTCGTCTAGTGCTGGTTTTAGGGTTTGCATGTACAATGTCCATAATATTTTTTTGCTCTGAGACATTATCTCGAAGAACCCTATCAACTCAAATACTGGTAGAAGGAAATTTTCCATGTTGTTTTAAATAATTGTAGATCGAAGAAAAAGTCAGGTGGTTTGGTGTTCTTCTATCTGGACAACGTCTTCTGTGGCGTTAGAATAATGCACCCTTCCATTACCATCGCAAAGATCATAAACATAAATAATATTTGTATATTCAGTATTAGTGTATAACGGCATCTTTAAATTATTATTAAACTTAATTGATATGTAAATAAAAGTACGTGATATAAAAGAAAAATTCAATAAAAGCAGAATATTTGTTTAAATGTCAGATTGACGGCTGCCACAGCAACCTAGGCCCTCTAGATGTTCAGAGAAATGCATCGTGGCTGATGGGATGTATTTTGGAGACTGAATTTTTAATTTTTATTTATTTTAGTTTATTTTTTTTTTGTATCCAGCGTGATGGGGATGAACGAACAATGAAAAATCCAATGCTGAACTATCCTTAAGTGTGTCCAACTAGCTAATGACTTCATTTTATTCATCTAAGAGAGCTTTATGGAACAATAAACAAAAATTACAAAAGCGAATATATATATATATATATATATATATATATATATATATATATATATATATATATATATATATATATATATATATATATATATATATATACGATGTCTTTGACACGAGTGACTAGTAATGAACTTTTATAAATTACTGTCCTGAAATTTGGTTTTTTAAGTACCTGAAAAAGTTGATATTATAACGTAGGCTATTAGTCTAAAAATTGAAGTAAATCCGTCGAACAGTAGAGAAGATATAGGGTGACATTGATTTTATCCAAAAAAGGAAATTTCCGTAATTAAGCTGAATCGGTCAATTTTAAGTCATTCGTTAATGGTATAGGTGTATCCTGGATTCACCATAAATATGTAGAGTGGCTAGCAAATCACCCTGTACATATGCAGTATGTACCCGGATTGAGTTTACAAGAGGGCAGACTAACAAAAAATACGTTTATTTCAAAAAACAGTATATGGTGTTTGGTCTGCTTGTATAGAAATTAGTTTTCACCGAATTAAAAATTTATTCATGTTTAGGACGCGCCTGTCGTAACTAGAAATGTAAAATATTGTTAGGTAAAATGCCTTTTATGTAAGAGATATCAAAAAATTTTATTACGAAAAAATGTAAGGAATTGAAATTAAGTGCCAAATTTCACCCAGATTTAAGTAAGTTGGTTTCACCTGCAATTTTACGTACCGTATGGCCAGATAAGAATGCAAAGTGCTGTTTCTCCGAAACTTTTCGTCGTAGGAAGTTGCGGTAAAAAAATTTATTACTAAAGTGGCCAAAAAAGGACCGTGGAAAATATTTTCAAATGTGCAAGATAACAGCCAGGGGGTGTAACCTTAATCCTAAACTTTTAAAGTGATTTTTTGCTGAAATCCACCTAGTAAATGTACCAAAAAATTATATGCTTTTTAATGCTCAGCTTTATTCAAGTAATTTTTGTTTGACGTATCTATTAAAATAAAGTGCTGGGGGCAAGTCAGTGACTTTTTAAATAAACAGCTGTAGCTCCTAAACGACTGATTTTAGTAAACTCAGTCTCGTTGGAAATATCATTTATTGGTCCATCAAAGCCATCTTACCTGTAATATGTCTAATATTTAGTGACGCCGCTAAACCGCGTTTTTGATGTAATATCAGTAAAATTTGCAAAATTCTTTAAAAAATTAAATGCAACAATATGACTTTTTTTCATAAAAATAAGATGAAATCATCCCTAAATAGGTTAGTGAAAAACCGCATCTCGATATCTTATTCATACCCTAAAATATTGAAGAAAGAAGATTTAGTTATTATAAAATTTGAAAAAGTCGATATTACACCGGTATTTATTCTTATTTATTTGTCCTTTTTCAATGAAAAATTTAATAATTTAATAATTTTTAAATAATAAAAGTTTTCATAATTTCAAAAATTAAATGTAATAATATGATAATATTTATTTTTGAAAGGTATTATTCCAAATTTGCGGAATAATTTTTATTAATTTTATTTATGGCCCTAAGAAGGACCGATTGTGCAATAATGCCTACTTAAGTAGGCATTAAGTAGGCATTAAGTGTTTAAGATTTAAATGCTCGAATTATCTCCCATCGACCTTGATGCATTGTTGGAGCCGCTCATGCGTGGACATTACAGTTCTGCACTTGACAGGCTACGAATGGTCTCTCGAATTCGTGCTTTCGTTTGGTGCTGCTGGAGCTCGTAAACAATATCTTTTAACCGACCCCATAGATAAAAGTCCAAACGGGTTAAGTCTGGTGATCGGGGTGGCCAAGGAAATAGTCTTCCTCGTCCAATCCACCTCTGGTGATATATTAAATTTAAGTGTTCTGATACATTTATTGAAAAATGTGCTGGGCAACCATCTAGTTGTAAAAAACATATTTTGCCGTAATTGCAAGGGCACATCTCCTAATAAAGTAGGCAATTGGTGTACCAGAAAATCAAGAAACACGGCACCATTCAGTGGTTCATCAAATAAATAGGGACCTACAATAGTTCCGTCCAGGATGCCACACCACACGTTAACACTACAACGACCGTGATGTTGGACCTCGTGCGACCAGTGAGGATTGGTGCCAGACCAATAATGCACATTATGAAAATTAACGTTTATATCACTTTTAACAGTGGCCTTATCCGTCCAAAGAATTTCGGATAAAAATCCTCTATTTTCTCTGATCATGCCCAACATCCCATGACAATAATCTATCCGTCGGTCAAAGTCTTTGTCATGTAAGGCTTGATGTAGAACCATATGATACGACATTAACAACGTCATTAACAATATTGTCTTCCATTGTTCTAGCGGAGTCTCTTCCCGACTTTGGTCGAAAGCATTCAGTATGACGCAAATTTTGCACTAAACGCGGAAAAATTCTCGCATCGCGTAGGCGCCGATCTGGATATTGAGCTGAGTATACTCTCTTAGCCAATGCCGCATTTTGAAGATATTCAAAAAATACCGCAATCATATTAACAGCTTCATCATTTGTAAAAGACATTCAGGTAGTTTTAAGGACTTACTTGTGCAACAAACATAAATTACATTGTCTGGCAAATTTTAATATTTGTTTGCAAGTTGATTTTAGGTATTTGTTTTTTCTCAATGGCCTACTCCTAATAGTCTGCCTATTCTGCACTTGCATATTCTATGTATTCATTATTATGCCCCTACGTTTTTTTTTAATTTTTGAAATTATGACAACTTATTATTTAAAAATTGTAAAATTATGAAATTTTTCATTGAATATTGAAAGAAGACAAATAAATAAGAATAAACGCCGGTGTAATATCGACTTTTTTTTAATTTTATAATGACTAAATTTTCTTTCTTCGATATTTTAGGGTAGGAATCAGATGTAGAGATGCATTTTTCACTAACCTATTTAGGGATGATTTCATCTCATTTTTATGAAAAAAAATCATATTGTTGCATTTAATTTTTTAGAGAATTTTGCAATTTTCTGATATTATATCAAAAACTCGCTCTAGCGGCATTACTAAAAATTAGACATATTACAGGTAACATGGATTTGATGAAGCAATAAATGCTCTTTCCAACGAGACTAAGTTTCAGTCGTTTAGGAATTAGAGCTGTTTATTTAAAAAATACCTGAATCACCCCCCACCACTTTTTTAATAGATACGCCAAACAAAAATTACTCGAATAAAGCTGAGCATTAAAAAGCATATAATTTTTTGGTACATTTACAAGGTGGATTTCAGTAAAAAATCACTTTAAAGGTTTCGGATGGTGGTTACGCCCCCTGGCGTTCATCTTGCAAATTTGAAATTATTTTCAACGATCCTTTTTCGCCACTTTAGTAATAAAATTTTTTACCGCAACTCGCTACGACGAATAGTTTCCAAGAAATAGCACTTTGCTTTCTTATCTGGCCACCCAGTACATTACGTTAAAACGAAAACGTAATTCCAACATTTTATAAACTTTTAATCTGGCTACTCATTACGCGCAAAAGTTACCGCTACATAATAGAAAATTTTAACGAAAAGTTTCCTGGTGTTACAGTTTCCCGTATGGGTAGAAACTGGTCCCGTAATCAATTTAAAGAAAAAGAAGACAGTCCATGACGAAGAAGATGCTGCTAGTCTATTGGTGTTGGATTCAGATCAGCCAACACATTCCTTGAGGAGGCGTTCACTTTAACTAGGTATTAGTAAATCACACATTCAAAGGATTTTGAAGGAACACAGAATACATGCTTATAAACCCATATTTAATCATACTTTGGATCCAGGAGATGATACAAATGTCTCTATTTTTGTTTATGGGTGGGAAATGATATTATGAGAAACAGAAATTTTCATCATAATATTGCGTTTTCCGATGAAGCAACCTTTTCTACCAACGAGACGGTTTCGTCGCAACATGTTCGATATTAGAGTGCTACTAATCTTAACTTCAGAATCGCAAATAAGTGTCAATATTTGGTTAAAGTAAACGTGTTGTGTGCTATATCTTACCATGGAATAATAGGCCCATATTTTTTAAAGATAACGTTAATCAGCACACATACCTGGATATGCTGAGAAATTTTCTCCGCCACGGTTTAAGTGATTTACCTCTTGATTATCGTCGCTTATTCTCGTATTGTTGTTGACTGGCTAAATCCCGAATTTAGAGACAGTGGATTGGCAAAAATGGTCCAGTTTTATGGGTCCAAGGAGCCCTGACTTGACAGTTTTAGATTTTTATTTGTGGGGGCGTTTAAAACAAATTGTTTACTGAGAACACTTACCTAATAATATGGAAATGTTAAAAAATCGGATAAGAGAAGCTATTGCATCTTTAACAATTGAAGAAATCCGCAACAGTTATAAGGAGCTACGACTTAGAATTGAATTGTGTACTGAGAGGGGTGGTGGGTTAATTTAATAGTTAAAAATGTTGCTGATTTTTTTTTATGTAAGGACACACTGTAATAATATTGAAAATTTGATTACAGATTTGTTCGTTATACATCAAGCACAAATTTTTATTCCGTTGGCATTTTTCTTGTAAAACTAAAAAAAAAATTTTAACGTTTTCGTTTTAACGTAATGTTCGTAAAATTGCGGGTGAAACTAACTTACTCAAATCTAGGTGAAATTTAGTACGTACCCATTATTTTCAATTACTTACATTGTTTCTTAATAAAATTTTTGATATCTCTTTCAAAAGGGCAGTTTACCTAACAATATTTTACATATCCAGTTACCACTAAACAAGAATACATTTTAATTCGGTAGAAACTAATTTCTATACAAGTAAACTAAATCGGGGACATACTGTGATATATATAATATATATATATATATATATATATATATATATATATATATATATATATATGGTGTTCCAAAAACATGGCGTGCTTGCTAGGACAGGTAGAATAGCCAAAAATAAGTGGGGTTTGCTCAGTAAAAATTATTCCTAACTGCCTCTGTCTTCGAGATACAGAGTGTTAAAGAATATTATTTTGTACACATTTTTGAGAATTAATTGAAAACTATTGTAATGAAATTTGTTGGGAATGTTTTGTTAAAGCTGGCACATCCAAACACTCCATATTTACATCTCACACTCAAAGAGGGCGCTAGTTACATGATTAATAGAAAGTACTTGAAATGGTAACTTTTTTGAGGTTATGTGTTTAGGTCGAAATTTTTAATAAAATTATTCTCCATTCAATTTTACACCAAAAGGTACTCTTTATAAAATTTGATGTTGTGTACCGTTTTCCAAATATTTTAATTTAAAAATGATAGGACAATCCGCAATGTTAGTCAAAAATTTTTATGCAAAATAATTTTTAATAGAAAACATGACTTATTAAATTTACAATACAATGAAATTAAAATGCGTAGGATTCTGAAAAAATTAATTGTCAAAAATATGTATAAAATTTAACACTGTGTATCTCGAAAACAGAGGAAGTTAGGAATAACTTTTACCTATTCTACCTGTCCTAGCAAGCACGCCATGTTTTTAGAAATACCCTGTATATCTATATATATATATATATATATATATATATATATATATATATATATAAAACTTTTTGGTGGTTGCGCAGAGGCTTATTGTGCATGTATTTGGCTTACTCTCTTTGTGCATTATTGGGATCCAAATGGGTTTCATTTCTACACTAGTTTGGCTTGTTGGATTTTCTGCTAGTGCGATCTGTGTAACTCCTTAGAGTTTCCAGCGAGTTTTATCCTCGTCCTTTGCCACCATCTGTATGTTATCCCATTGGATGTGGTGGTCTTTGTTTCGCTTTTGCGGATATTGTACTTATGTTCCAGAGTTCTCACTTTGAGTGGTCTACTGCGGCAGAGCTTACATAGGAGAGAGCAGTGGATAACTCAAAGTGAGAACTCAGGAGCATATGTGCAACATCCGCTAAAGCCAAACAGAAAGTTCATGAATGGGCAAATATGTCTGGAACGAAGATCACTGCATCCAATGGGATAACGTACATATAGATGCAAAGGACGAGAAAACAACTCGCCCGAAACTCAAAGAAGCCACATACATCGCACCAGCGGAAAATCCCATAACCCAAGCTAGTACACAAATGAAACCCATTTGGATGTGTTAAAGAATATTATTTTGTACACATTTTTGAGAATTAATTGAAAACTATTGTAATGAAATTTGTTGGGAATGTTTTGTTAAAGCTGGCACATCCAAACACTCCATATTTACATCTCACACTCAAAGAGGGCGCTAGTTACATGATTAATAGAAAGTACTTGAAATGGTAACTTTTTTGAGGTTATGTTTTTAGGTCGAAATTTTTAATAAAATTATTCTCCATTCAATTTTACACCAAAAGGTACTCTTTATAAAATTTGATGTTGTGTACCGTTTTCCAAATATTTTAATTTAAAAATGATAGGACAATCCCAATGTTAGTCAAAATTTTTATGCAAAATAATTTTTAATAGAAAACATGACTTATTAAATTTACAATACAATGAAATTAAATGCGTAGGATTCTGAAAAATTAATTGTAAAATATGTATAAAATTTAACACTGTGTATCTCGAAAACAGAGGAAGTTAGGAATAACTTTTACCTATTCTACCTGTCCTACAAGCACGCCATGTTTTTAGAAATACCCTGTATATCTATATATATATATATATATATATATATATATATATATAAATATATATATATATATATATATATATATGTTATATATATATATATATAAAACTTTTGGTGGTTGCAGAGGCTTATTGTGCATGTATTTGGCTTACTCCCTTTGTGCATTATTGGGATCCAAATGGGTTTCATTTCTACACTAGTTTGGCTTGTTGCATTTTCTGCTAGTGCGATGTGTGTAACTCCTTAGAGTTTCCAGCGAGTTTTATCCTCGTCCTTTGCCACCATCTGTATGTTATCCCATTGGATGTGGTGGTCTTTGTTTCGCTTTTGCGGATATTGTACTTATGTTCCAGAGTTCTCACTTTGAGTGCTCTACTGCGGAAGAGCTTACATAGGAGAGAGCAGTGGATAACTCAAAGTGAGAACTCAGGAGCATATGTGCAACATCCGCTAAAGCCAAACAGAAAGTTCATGAATGGGCAAATATGTCTGGAACGAAGATCACTGCATCCAATGGGATAACGTACATATAGATGCAAAGGACGAGAAAACAACTCGCCCGAAACTCAAAGAAGCCACACACATCGCACTAGCGGAAAATCCCATAACCCAAGCTAGTACACAAATGAAACCCATTTGGATGTGTTAAAGAATATTATTTTGTACATTTTTGAGAATTAATTGAAAACTATTGTAATGAAATTTGTTGAATGTTTTGTTAAAGCTGGCACATCCAAACACTCCATATTTACATCTCACACTCAAAGAGGGCGCTAGTTACATGATTAATAGAAAGTACTTGAAATGGTAACTTTTGAGGTTATGTTTTTAGGTCGAAATTTTAATAAAATTATTCTCCATTCAATTTTACACCAAAAGGTACTCTTTATAAAATTTGATGTTGTGTACCGTTTTCCAAATATTTTAATTTAAAATGATAGGACAATCCGCAATGTTAGTCAAAATTTTTATGCAAAATAATTTTAATAGAAAACATGACTTATTAAATTTACAATACAATGAAATTAAAATGCGTAGGATTCTGAAAAAATTAATTGTCAAAAATATGTATAAAATTTAACACTGTGTATCTCGAAAACAGAGGAAGTTAGGAATAACTTTTACCTATTCTACCTGTCCTAGCAAGCCATGTTTTTAGAAATACCCTGTATATCTATATATATATATATATATATATATATATATATATATATAAAACTTTTTGGTGGTTGCGCAGAGGCTTATTGTGCATGTATTTGGCTTACTCTCTTTGTGCATTATTGGGATCCAAATGGGTTTCATTTCTACACTAGTTTGGCTTGTTGGATTTTCTGCTAGTGCGATCTGTGTAACTTCCTAGAGTTTCCGGCGAGTTTTATCCTCGTCCTTTGCCACCATCTGTATGTTATCCCATTGGATGTGGTGGTCTTTGTTTCGCTTTTGCGGATATTGTACTTATGTTCCAGAGTTCTCACTTTGAGTGGTCTACTGCGGAAGAGCTTACATAGGAGAGAGCAGTGGATAACTCAAAGTGAGAACGCAGGGGCATATGTGCAACATCCGCTAAAGCGAAACAGAAAGTTCAAGAATGGGCGAATATGTCTGGAACGAAGATCACTGCATCCAATGGGATAACGTACATATAGATGCAAAGGACGAGAAAACAACTCGCCCGAAACTCAAAGAAGCCACATACATCGCACTAGCGGAAAATCCCATAACCCAAGCTAGTACACAAATGAAACCCATTTGGATCCTAATAATACGTAAAGAGGTTAGGCGCAATACACCTTCGCAACAAGTTACGGCGCAACATGCGCAATAAACCACTGCGCAACCACGAAAAAGCATACATATATATATATATATATATATATATATATATATATATATATATATATATATATATATATATATATATATATATTGTTAGAGATCAGATGTTTTATTGACATTACGGTAAATAAACAATATAACAATTTTTACTAGGGCAAGCACTATTATTGTATTTTCGTAATTATGTAATTTCTGTTAGCTAGAATAATTAATTTTATGTATCCAGTAAATCAGATGCTTTATTGTCTTTACACTTCTTACCAGGACAAGCACTTTTATTGTATTTTCGTATTGAATACTAATTAATTCTAGGAAACGTTTAACTTTTGTTCGAATTAGATGTTTTATTTTTTTTAATACCAGGATTTCTTTTAATGGGTCAATGTAACACCATAAATCTGTCAGAAATATTGTTATCAACTAGGAAATGTTTATTTTGTAGATGTATGTAATGCCATAAATATGTCATAAATATTGTTATTAACTAGGAAATGCTTACTTCGTAGATGCATGTAATTCCTTAAATATGTCAGAATATTGTAACTAGGAAATGCTGACTTTGTATGTTTATGAGGGTCGCTACCGGTCAAGGAAAACGCTGCGGTTGACTACGCCTAATTTTGGCATATATTTAGAAATAAAAGAGGATGATAGTCAGTCAATCGTAAGAATTTCCGGTGCTCGGATATATTGATGCTCTCTCATTTGATTTGTACTCGAATAAATCGCACGTATAGTATTTGAATTTTATGTTTAGCTTTTTTTTATTACCTGTATTTGTAAAATTTCTAACATCAGAAGTGGAATAAATCCACGGTCTGTTGCTAAATTGTGATGGTGTGCGTGAGTGAAAAAAAAATCGGATCGTGATGATACTACTCAAACGTTGTTAGTGGAGTTGGTGAAAACTCTGCAGTCGCAAAAATCTGCAACACATGTTGAATTACCATATTTTGGATCCAGCAAATGGGTGAGTCACGTCGAAGAAATAAAGCATGAATTAGCATGGTCTGATGTGGAAACGTTAGCTCGACTGGGTCGATTTATTTTGAATGGTGCTAAGTGATGGTATGAATGTTGGAATCCCGACCGAAGGGATTGGGTTACCTTTGGACAAGATTTTATTGAGGATTTTCCTCCAAAAAGGAACCTTATTATCGGAAGCGGCAGCTTTTAACAGTTCCTCCTTAACACTTACGAAACGTATGTTCATGAGAAATCAGCCTTGTTAAGAAATCTTAGAGCGAATTGAAAGTGATCTAACGGAACTTGTTGTCCATGGAATAAGTGAACCTGATCTACGAAATGCAGCAGTTAATGCTAACTGTCCTACTATATCCGCACTCTTAGTTTTCCTTTCAAGTTTTCTAAAACCGCCGCGAAAGGATCTAGAGGTCCGTAAGTTTGGAAGCAACGCTCCCTTTACTAAAAGGAAATGTCCCTTTGGCGATGGTGGAAATTTAAGCGGTTTGGTAGTCTCGCGAAAGAAATGTTTTCACTGCGGTAAATTGCTTCACAAAGGCATCTATTGAAAGTCGTAGACATGTCAATATCTGCGTGACGGGGACTCCTACCGACACTACGGAAATTTTTATTGAAGGACATCGATTTTCGGCTTTAATAGATACAGGCGCAGAATTTTCTCTAATATCAGAAAAATTTTGTGGCTATTTGAAAGCAAGGTGACAACTTGTCATATTACGCTGAAAGGGTTCTCTAATGCAACGATTAGCGCAACTAGGAAATTCCATGCGTGGACAACAAATTCAAACGTTGACGTTAACGTAACCTATTTTTCGTTCGGAATGAATGTATCGACTATGACGTTATTATTGGGCCAGATATTTTTACGGATCCAACATTGTAATTACTAATCACCAAGGATCGTACGTAATTCGGCGCAGAGAATTGTCCGGTATAAACAGAATTTCAGACAGTGTTTCCTTTAACCCATATGACATCGATGTACCTTTCGAACATAACGATGCGCTCCAGCGGAAATAAAGTGCGAACAGTGAGAAATGCCAGTTTAAAAATTAGATTAGAAAAAGACGTTATTGTAGACCGTCCTCCATACCGTTTGTCCGCCAGCGAAAGAAATGCTATGCGTGAGACTACTGAAGATTTGCTTGCAAATAACACTATTCGCCCAGGGAATCTCCTTTTGCGTGCCCTGCCCTTCTCGTAAATAAGAAATCTGGTGCATATCGCATGTATGTGGACTTTCGAGAACTTAATCGTGTTACTATTAAAGACCGATTCCCTCTCCCCTTGATTAAAGGTCAATTAGACCGACTAGGGAAGGCAAGGTTTTTCACATCCTTGGATATGGCGTCAGCATTTCATCAGATACCCATCCACGAGGATTCTATATGCAAAACTGCTTTCGTGGCTCCCGACGGACATTTTGAATACCTGAAGGTGCCTTTTGGCCTAGCCAATGTACCCGCTGTATTCCAGAGAACCATCAATCTTGCACTGGGTCAGTTGAAGAATACCGTGGCATTAGTGTATGTGGACGATGTCTTGATCCCTAGTTTGACGCCCGAAGAAGGCTTAGCATACACTAAACAAGTGTTAGAAGCGTTAGATTTGAATTCAAAAGTGCCGTTTTCTGCAACCTTCTATGGATTGTTTAAGAAGAGAAATATGCAGTGATGGTATAAGGCTGGTAAAGCTAAAGTTGAAGCCTTGATCAACTTGCCTATACCCACATCCGTTAAACAAGTTAGGCAATTCATGGAAAAAGCGGGATACTTCCGAAATTCTGTACCCGATTTTTCCAGCAGAACCACAGGTATAACGAGATTAACAAAGCAGGATGTCTCGATTGAATGGGGCGTGGAGCAAAAAAAAAGCAAGACGGTACGTAATAGGTCATTTGACATCCAGACCCTTACTTACGGTACACAATCCAGAACTGCGGACCAAATTACATACCGACGCAAGTAGCATTGGGTATGGAGCTATTTTGATCCAACTACATGGAACGCAACCGAAGGTAGTAACGTATTTTGGTAAAAGAACAACCGGCATTGAAAGTAAGTATCACTCATATAAGCTTGAAACGCTGGCAATTTAACAGGCATTAAAACACTTTCCCACTTATTTGTTGGGTTTTAAGTTCAAATTAGTTACGGATTGCAACGCCATCAATGCTACAGCTAACAAGAAGGATCTGATACCTCGTGTAGCCCGATTGTGGATGTACATGCAGGATTTTGATTTTGAAATATCGTATAGAAAAGGAAGTAACCTACCCCATGTAGATTACTTAATTAGGAACCCTGTTGGAACAGTTCGGAGAGTAGGACTCCGTGACTGGGCATATATGGAACAAAAAGTGAACGAAGAGGTCCAAGACCTACTCAGACGGCTCAGCGAGGGTGATGTCGATTCTAATTAATATACTTAAAGAGACGGAATGTTGTATCTCAAGCGTTTTAAGGAAGACGGTACTGTGAACCTGCAGTGGTATGTACCAAGACAAAGTCGGTTAGGATTGCTTCGTAGATTTCATGAAGAGCAATGTCATATTGGCGCCGAAAAGACGTATGCATCTATTTCTGAGAACTTTTGGTTTCCACGTATGAGAGACCCCATTCAATGTTATATCAAACATTGTGTAATGTGTGCGATCAATAAAACAAGGACAGGGCCACTGCAAAGCACCATAAAATCTGTGGAAAAGCCAAAAGAACCCTTCCACACCTTGCATATGGGCCCTCTTCCCATGGCTACCGAGAATTACAAACACATTCTTGTTATTATCAACGCATTCACAAAGTATTGCATTCTAACCCCCATGAAGTCAGTTACTACTGGTGAAGCTCGCGAGAAAACAGAAAATATGCTGGCCCTCTTCGGGACTCCCAAAAAACTTTTTATGGATTATGCGACATCTTTTAAAAATACAACGCTTCCCAAATATCTAGACGCCTGGAAAATAGAATACCATTACATTACACCAGATATCCATAGGGGAAATGGACAAGTGGAAAGATATATGCGAACAATTCGTAACCTACTTAGGATCGAAACTATCACCAAGTCAGAATGGCCAAGTGACTAATGGATGATATAGTTGCTATTAAACAGTACTGTCCAAAAGTCTACGGGTATGACCTCTCTTCAACTTTTGTTAGGGGTTAATGGCTCCACCCCTCTGATACAAGCTCTATTGCAAAATATTTCGGAAGATTTAACGCCTGTTCGTAATCGAGAGATAGACAGGCAGCGAGTTTCACAAAAGTTATCCCAATCAAATGTAGAAGAGAGTAATCGTAAAAGGAAAAATTTCACACATTTTACTCCAGGCAATTTTGTTTTAATGCACCGCGATTCACAGATGCAGTAAAAGCGATTATGAGGTGGTGAAATGTCTTGAAAATCGTCGGTATGAACTTGGTACCAGTATAATTAGGAAATCAGCCAATGAACAGCTAAGATCATGGCCCTCAGAGTGGTCTCTGACGTGCAACATGAAAGAGATCCTAGAGTTTCTGGAGGAGAACGATAATGTTAAATAGGTAAGGTTCTTTCTGATGCTTGGTGGTCTCTGTCCCGGTAGTGGTAGATCCAAGTGGTGCTGCGATCCCCACTATGCACGATATGCTTGATGGTCTCTCTCCCGGTAGCAGTAGAACCAAATGGTCGATGCGGGGCCCACTATGCACGATACGCTTGATGGTCTCTGTCCAGGTAGTCGTAGAGCCAAGTGGTGGCTTAGATCTCCACTATGCACAATATGACTGACGGTCTCTCTGTTTAGGTACGTGAATGAGAAGCTCCGAGAACGTCGCCAGAGTCAGGTGGGCCGTGTCAGAAATCAGATGTTTTATTGACTTTAGAGTAAATAAACAATACAACAATTTTTACTAGGGCCAGCACTATTATTGTATTTTCGTTATTATGTAATTTCTGTTAGCTGGAATAATTAATTTTATGTGTCCAGGAAATCAGATGCTTTATTGCCTTTACACTTCTTACTAGAACAAGCACTTTTATTGTAATTTCGTATTGAATACTAATTAATTCTAGGAAACCTTTAACTTTTGTTCGAATTAGATGTTTTATTTTTTTTTAATTCAACGATATCTTTTAATTGGTCAATGTAACCCCATAATTATGTCAGAAATACTGTTATCAACTAGGAAATGTTTATTTTGTAGATGTATGTAATGCCATAAAAGTCATAAATATTGTTATTAACTAGTAAATGCTTACTTAGTAGATGTATGTAATTCCATAAATATGTCAGAATATTTTAACCAGGAAATGCTGACTTTGTAGGTTTATGAGGGCCGCTACCGGTCAAGGAAAACGTTGCGGTTGACTATGCCTAATTTTGGCATATATTTAGAAATAAAAGAGGATGATAGTCAGTCAATCGTGAGATTTTCCGGTGCTCGGATATATTTCCGCTCTCTCATTTGATTTGTACTCGAAAAAATCGCACGTGTATTTGATATATTATATTATATATATATATATATATATATATATATATATATATATATATATTGGATTCCTCAGTGGCTCAGCAGTAACGGTGCCACACTTACAAGAGAAAGGTACTAAGTTCGAATCTGAGAGTGGTCAAGTGCTTGGGAAAAATAATAATATATGAATTCGACTCAAGTGCGAAAACGTCCTTATCAGGATAAATCTGATGACGGAAGCAGAGTCCGCTTCCGAAACGTCTCGCACTTAAGCAAAAACTGTCGAAAAGGTCGATCAACTCAACTAACAAATATTTATGTTTTCCTTTTTCCCAGATTTCGCAGATATAAAAACCTCTCAAATTATTACCTCATTAAGACTGACCGTTATAAAAAGAGGAAGATGCTTTTTTTTGTAGATATTTAATGAAAAAGGTATTCCTAATTTGTTACTTTGATCCTTAATAAGAATGTTCGATCACTTTAGTTGTTAGATTTAAGAAAATCCTAATGTTACTCTATGAACTGAGACTCCAAATTTGACACCAATTTGAGACATCTAGTACAAATAATTTCCGACATAATTAACTTGAAAATCAAAGAGTGTCACCCGGAAATATTGTATCCATTTCTTTCGTGAAATCTTCTTAATTAACCCTCACTTCCCTAGATACTGTATTGTAAAATAACACATATAAAGAGAAGAGACAATTCGTTAATTTATGTCACAAAATACAGAGCAAATTCTTACATAGAAGGTATCAAAGAAAGTAGCCTTCACAAATAAAGAGCAAACTATAATTTCAATTTTCTATTAGTATTACAACCCGCGTAAGAAATAAAAGACGTTTAAGGAGTAAGAAACTCTCTCTTTTATAAAGGAAATGTGATACGATCGAGTATTCCATATTTTGAAAAACCATAGGTGTTTAAACATTTAGGTTATGGCATATAATTACTACTTCAATATATTTATTATAAGTTATATTTAGATTATTTTCAAACTTTCTCATAACTTTCCTAGATATGAATAATATTTTAACAATGTTAAAAAGTGAGATTTAACGAATATTTTTGGTACACTTTAAATCATTAATTCAAGATTTAGAAATGGTAGAATACTCTGTTATTGTTTATTTAATTAGTGATGCTAAACTAAACCTACCTAAATGTTAAATTTACGGTACGTAACTTGTGTGCTGTATCGAATTGCTTAATATAACTCCCAAAGGTTAAATTTGAATAAATGCTGTGATTAGATGATCAATGAAAGTAAATCGGGATTAAGCACACGCAAAAAATATCGACTTATAAAATTGGCTATATTAAGTAAAAGTGATTATTTATTATTCTAATAGCTTTGTTAAACACGCTTTACCCTGCAGCAAAATATGACAAAACCAAATGTTTTCTTGCTCGATTACAATCGTGGTATAATCGCTTTCGTGAGCCAATATTTGTCTATTAACGTCTAGACGAGGTTTGCCTTCTTCGTGCTTTATTTAACATTTACTTTCATGTTTCATACAATTTCAGTACAATCATGAAAAATTGTTTTAATCATAATTTTATTAATTATAATCAAAGAAAGGTTTATAAAAAATTCTTTACCGAAAAAAAGTTTATGAGTGAAATGTGGGAACTAGTACGTAAAATCTGTTAATTTATACGATAATTAAATGAAGAATACAATAAGTATGTTTGAATCTTACAAAAATAAACCCACATAATTTTCTTGTTAATGTATAATATTCTTAAATTACGCGTAAAACTTCGTCAATCAAAGTAGGTCAGTGGAAATGAAGATTGCACTCTCACAGGTATTCTTTAATCTTGACCCAGTCCACCCTTGGCATTTCCGGCGCTTTGGACAATTAACTGTTATAATATTTATATATGCACTTATAATGTTAATATTATTAAGCGTACATAACATTCTTGCTTATTATTGTACTTTCTATGATGGAATTACTCGTCAATAGTGGTAAATACATATCGCACAGGGAGGAAGGAAATGAGGTTATTGCGAGTTTTCTGTGAGAAAGCGGTCCAAGTGATCGCCCCGCGGCCTTTATTATAGTCTCTGGACCCAAATTGTTCTTGAACTACCTAAAGGAGGAGGGAGCCATTCATATATACAAGCTGCACATCTCCACTACATCAAACACCGATCAACAACCAAACCGGTCATGGCTTCGTTTAAAGTGATATCAGTATTGTGCCTCGTGGTTGCGACATCATGTGCTCTTCCGGCGCAAGAAGAATCACGCGCCTCACGCAATGCAATACAAACAGAAAACGATCTATTGGATAGCATTTACGCGGATTGTCTACGAAAAGATTCAATGTCGTGCGTTAAATATAAGTTATTTTCGTTTGTGGATAAAATGTTGGGACATAAAGATACTATTACAATTACCGATGGACTAACAATAGTGAAAACTCAAGGCGGTGAACCCGAAGGAGCTCCACGTGCCCTTAATGGCGATGAAACAATTGAATCGTTAATTTTCAATCGTGTGCAACGATTTTTAGATTCTCATACGTTAAAACTAAATCTTAAAGGAAGCGAAATTGTCGATTCATTTAATTCGGCCGCTCGTTCATTTAGTGATGTAATGGATAGCTTGAATGAAGAAGAAAATTCCGTAGATACTGAAGAAAGCAGAGGAAAAAAAAAGAAGGTGGGAAAAATTTTCGGTCCTCTACTAGCTGCTGCCGGTTTGAAAGCCGCAATTTTGGGTAAACTTGCATTAGCAGCCATTGCAGTAATCGCTGGTAAAGCTCTTCTTATCGGCAAAATCGCACTTGTACTTTCCGCTATTATTGGACTTAAAAAATTATTAGCAGGCGGTGGTAAACACGTTACTTATGAAGTTGTAGCTCACCCCCATCACAGTTCCAGTCACGTATCCTCGCACGATACAGTTTACGGCGGAAGTGGCGGTGGTGGTTACGGAGACGTCGGTGGTGGATATGGTGGTGGATCATCAGGCCATGGAGGATGGGGTAGATCTATCGATGCACAAGAACTTGCATACCGTGGACAAACACAATCAAACAAAAAGCAGTAGATAACACAAATGTTTCGTTACGTACCTGCTAATTCTCAGCGAGCCTTTAGTTCCCGTAGCCCGTGCTCATCTTGTTAATTTATGTATTTATTTTAAGCGTATTATTATGTAATTTTCGACTTTACTAAACTGACGGACAAAGACTATGAATACCATTAAAGTCTAGTAATCTAGGCAAACCATGTGTTATTTTTATACGAGTCAATAAACATAAGATTTTATGCGTATTTATTTAAATGCTAATTGGTATAATCTGAGGAAACATTAATGATAATTTTAAGCGTCCTTTCTTTATAAATGATAACTAATGCAATTTATTAGTTTACATTTGATTAACACAATCCTGTAGCAATTTTAAATAGCCATTAAAGCATTGCACTTTAATCATAGAAATCCATTACCCTACATTAAGGAATTTTATTGTTGATGTAGGATGAAACAGTTATAAAGTAGATCAACTGCGATACCACACTTTTCTTCATAAAAATACAAAGTAGAATCAGTTTAAGCACAAGAACTACCGCTTATATTTGATAAGTTGATATCGAATACGATGTTACTTTTAAGGAGTGGTAAAACGGAACTGCACCTGCTCCCACATCATGATTGCAAACGTACATTCCTAATACCAAAAGTTTTAAAATTTTATTAATACACGTACAGTAATTTAATACCATGGAGAATTTATTACTACTAAATTACACATTTCTATATATTCTGGGTGTACCTACATGTACTCGAAAAATACTTATTTTTCATTGAAGAATGTCAACTTTCCTACACAAATTTTTATTATATTAGAAAGCAAAATGCTAATATTGCTAATCCTTCAGTAATAAATGTTTGAAAATATGGGTTATTAGAATTTATTTATTTTCTACTATTGTTCTCACCCTAATTCAACGTGTGTGCGAAAACAATTATAAGTAATATTGCAATGGATTTTCATTTTCTTTCAAATGTATCTGTAATGCTCATACGGTAGAATAAATATGAACAATATTAATTAACATTATTATGCTGTCTTCAAAAAAAACATTTCTTTCGTAAAAAAATCGCATAAAATCCATAAATACAGGGTGTTTAGTATAAGATTCTGAGATACTAGCTTTTTCTTTTTCTAGAAAAACTAGATAACTCGCAAACACTATTTGTATGTCATTTTATTGTGTACCTGTTGCTTTGTTATTAACTTTAATAAATGTGTAAACAAAATTATGTGCTTAATACAACCTAACCAATCTTTTTTGTTATTATTATTATGATTAGAATCGAAACCTTATTTACCCTTAGCTGTTAAAGTGCTACAACTCAAAATTTGCAATTCTTTTATACACAACTTCTATAACTTAATTAAATTTATATTTTAACAACTCAATATTTATAATTCATTTTTTTTCTATTCTGGATATATTAATTTGCATTGCTTTAACTAAGTTATTTACTTTTATATTTCTTGATTTAACTATAAATTTTCTTGGCCTACTCTCTTTTGTTCCTCGCTTCTCACTTTTCTTCTTTTCACGTTAAATTTATTTGTCTTGGTGTGCTAGTAGGAGTGTAGAATAGGACAAAATGGTGTGGGAACTGTAGCCGTTGCCATTTCCAACCCCTACTTTGACGGATTCTTTTCGGGGGCGATTTTAAACTCCTTGATAGAATGTTCAGCCCCTTAACGGCATTTTCACCCCTACTTAGAGTGCTCTCGGCCTTTTTGGAATATCAGCCCCTGGAGGCAACTGCACACGCACGGGCTGGGTGGGGTTAGTCACGCGACCCTGGGGCAGAGGCGAATTGTAGTCACGTGGCCGGGTGGAGGTAGGAGTCAAAGTCCAATTAATTTAATTATGAGTCATAATCAAATTCCGCGGCCATTTTGTTTTTAATTATGAGCAGGACTCAGCTGTTCCTTTTTTTTAACCATATCAAAATAACCCCAACTGATTTGTTATTTACTTAACTGCACCAAAAGGATAAGTACTTACTTGTACAAATTAAAAATAAAAACTGTTGCTTGAGAACTTTCATTTCCAATTCCAAGACAAGTATACGATAATGTAAAGGTAATTTCCATTTGTAATTAAAGTACAAATAAACGAAACAGAGACGTATAGGTAAGCACTACAAGTTTTATCTGTCTTCAACATAAAAATTAGATGAACGGTAGCATATGGTAACATTAGATAATTGGCACAAAATGTTGACCCTGCAATAATGGGAAGATATAACGACGAACACAGATACGAACGACGAAAGCTGTTAATATAACGACGACCGCAGAATATGTATAACAGCATATGTGATTTATGCAAAACAAAGGTATCCCCATTATGTTCATAAAGATGACATTGCATTATCTCGCCATTTTAACAAAGCACTGTTCGTGACGTCATACAAAGCTCCTCAACGACACCTAACATTACGAAAATAAAAGCTTTTTCTTAAGATAAGCGGTCTTCTTGTTCCTTCCTTATTCCCTATTAAATATAATATATAGAAAATATAATTAGACGCCTTTACATACCTCATAAAAGGGAAGCAAAACTTAAAAAGTTAACGTCTGAACTGCACGGCATAATAAACGGAAATGCATAAGCGTGTTCCATTCACGTTGCGCATAGTACTAAAATTGGATGCCTAAAATATACACAGGGACGTTCGTAATTATGTAGACCGAAGAGAAAATATTGGGATATAAAAAATTTAATTATTGAACGAAAAAAAGAAATGCTTAAGAATAATAATGTAATGCAAATATACTTATCAATAATAATGCAAATTTCGAAACTTAAATTAAGGTAACAACAGACAAGAATTGGCACGTTACAACACACACACACACGCACGCACGTGCGCACGAAGGCACGCACGCACGCATGCACACACGCACCCACGCACCCACACACCCACACATCCAAGCACCCACGCACACACGCAAGCAAGGAAGCGAGCATGCAAGCAAGCAAGCGAGCATGCAAGCAAGCAAGCATGCAAGCAAGCAAGCATGCACGCACGCACGCACGCACGCACGCACGCACTTACTCACTCACTCACTCACGCACGCACGCACGCACGCACGCTCCCGTTTCCTGTAGTATTTCTTCTACACTCCTGTAATCCTCCCTTAACTCCCTTCACTATTTCATCATATGCTACATATTCTCCATGCCTTCCCCGCATAATCTGCAGTTTATTTCTTCCTCTCTTCTCCAATATTTGTTTCCTAACTCTTCATTACCGTATCTGAACTTCGCTATCATTCTTTTCTTTCCTTTCTTCCCTTCTCCTTTCAGATACCCTGGTATCCTTTCTCCTTTCATCTTTCTATACTTTACGTTGTGTTTGCTTCTTTAATTTTTTCCATCTTTCTTGCCTTTGTACATCCATGTCTCTTCTTATTACGTTCTCTCTTACCCTCACTTTCTCTCCCTAAATCTCTCTACTTTTTCCCTGGCATACCCATTTTTTTATAATATTCTTCTCTGCTATCTTGAGCGTATTTTACGAGGCTTTTACGAGATTTAGAGGTTACCTTCCATCTCGTCAGTCTATCAAACTGTTGCCAGAAGAGTTTTCCATTTCTGTAGTGTAACTTGGAGGTGGCTTTGGTCAAGGAGTCTCCGGTGTGTTTGTTTGTTTCTCACCTGAGTAAGGTATTAAGGCGATTGTGTTTTGAGAGCCAGATCCCTAGATCGCAACAATTGACGATAAATTCGTCTTTTCTCTTTGGTCCAGTTCACGATGTACCATGGGGGCAGTTTGCGGGAAATGTCCATGTTTTTCAATGGTACTGAGGTTTCCGTAATTACGGAAGTTAGGTTTCTAATGGCTCTCTCGAGATTTTGGGTTAATAGAAGATTGGGTGTTGCAAGGTTGTTGAAGATGTGTTCCAAGAACGCATTCCAGTCTGTTTTCGAAAAATCCTTAGTTACTGTGGATTGAGGAAGTGCTGGGGCGGGGACAAAATGGAAGTTTTGACCAGTAGTAGTAGATGATCCGATGTGATCGTGATGCCTAGAAAGCACTCACGGTCGAAATAATGGGTTAAGAAACATGGATGTGATGTACTATTGAGGCACCTAGATGCTCGACATGTGTAGGTTGTGTTAGCACGATTGGAAAAAGAGACAACTGTAATAGAGCTGATGATAGTCTAATACCTTTGCCATTGCTTCTAATGACACCGAATGGGGTTGACAGGCATTAAAATCACGTAGATGACTGCATTAGGAAAGCTAGAGGCGTAAATTAAGATGTCATCGGATAGTGTATTGTGACCGGGCGGGTTGTAGTAGGAGAAGAAAACGATCGGGATAGAAAGGTGCAAAGGGAAGAGCTGGCGGTTTTAGCTTTCCAAGCTCCTTCAGTCACAATCTTGAATTCCCAGAATACACACATACACTGCATATATATATATATATATATATATATATATATATATATATATATATTTATTTATAAACGGTATCTTACTGAGCCCGACCCTCCGCGCTAATATACAAAACGTTGTGTGGCCCGATTTTACGTTATCCGTACGTTGTGAATCCCGGCAGCGTTGTCGATATTTTCTAGCTGTTTTATATAGATATGCACTTATTATTCTCTCTTTTTCCTTGTTTTTAATTATATATCGGCGGATTACACTTTTGTTATGTATAGACAAGCTAATATACTGTAAGAAAAATTTCAAACAGAAAATAACGGAATATGAAAATGTAAACTTTTACCATTATTATACATATTAAAATACTTATCTTATTTGGATTTTTTATTTGGTGTGTTTCTATGTACAATCTATCTAAATATTTCGGTAACACCTACAGTTATCTTCGTCAGTAGTAGTATTTTTTAATAAAATTGTTAAAGATGTGAAATTTGAAAAATTAAAACATAAACACAAACCTGCTATTAAAAACAGTTTGGAAAACGTATAAAGCCAACTATAGAATACAATTTTAGTAAAGAGTAACTAGAGAATTAAAGGATTAAGTGTTGTTAAACTGTCTTTAAGATGGCAAATCATAACACTCTCCAGCAGTCGAAGGCTAATAATGAAAAATGTCCACCAAGAAACAAATTTAACAAAATGTGATGAGACACTAAAAGCTAAAATTAAAATTCAAGTCAAGACGTATCATCATACCCTTTTTTTTTAATTATACGACGGCAAAGCTTATTTAAACGGAGACTTTCTTCTTGTATATTTTTCAATAGCTTCACGTTCTAAACGAACATAATAATGTGTTTGTATTGGTGATATTTCCATATTGTCAAATTGGATATCATGATTTAAACTATTTAAGAGATGATCAGCTACCGCAGACTTCTCTGGTTGACTTAATCTACAAAATCTCATATGTTCTTCATGTCTTGTACCAAAACTACGTTTTGTGGTTCCAATGTATACTTTTCCACATGAACAATATACACACCGAAAGATGACAATGGATTTGAAATATCTTTAGGTGACCTTAAATGTTCTTTAATTTTTCTTGTAGGTTAGAAATAGTGCTAACACCATATTTAATTAAAATTTTCTCAGTCCTATCAGTAAGTGAATATCTATTACCATGTAAGGATTTTGTTAAATATGTATATTCATGTTTTAAAAATTTAGGATCACAAATTCGTTTTGCTCGATCTACTAAAGATTTAATTATACAAATTTTCTGACGTAGATGCTGGTTGGATAAGTTATGAAAAAATCTATCAGTATGTGTTCGCTTTCTGTAAACCTTAAAAGATATTAAAGTATTAATTTTTTACACTTATGTCGTATATCGAATTTGAAAAAAATGTCTTCGAAAATTTCTATTTGGCAAAAATGACTTTTGAATCACAAACTTATCAATTTTTATAATTTGTTGCAGTAACTTTTTCAAACATTTTTCTTTATTTCAATTCTCAATTATTTGGTTTCCATGGTGATCACGAACAAGGAATACTAGATTTAAGTATGTAGCTCATTTTTAGCACAAATTTAGAATTGGGACTTTTTTGATAATAAGTATGAAACTGTTACGTTTAGGCAAATAAAGTTTTAAACAAACTTACCTTAATTTTTGACGTTAAATCGATCTGAGTAATAAAAAATAGGGGTTTCCATTTGATTTTTTTGAGTAACTTGCGTTTTTTGATAGCCAAGATAAATAAATTTTTTTATTACTAACCTGTGAAATCGCCATTATTTACCCCATACCTTTAATGAGACGTAATATTTCTCTCCCTAGGTAAATAATGAAAATAAAAAAACGCCTACTAAATAATGATTTTATTTATTTTTAATGAATGAAGCAAAACTCATAACTCTAAGAAAAAGAACAAACCGAAAAATTTGACAAGATAGAAATTGCTAATTAACTCCACAATTAACTAAACATATTGAGAGTTATAGTTAATTGTGCAGTTATGACAAATCATGTGTATTCCGGTATTAACAGAATTAACATTATTAGTCATAAGTAACCGTAATGGGTTAATAATGAATTATGTAATTTGTCATTTTGTCAGTTTTAGTTTGTCTTTGATAGTTTGACAAATCATGCCCAGTCTACCTGATATTTTGAAAGTGGATAGAAAGTAACATAATAATATTCAAGTACTAATTCAATCAAATTACAATTTTAACAGTTTTATCCTCAAGTAGTAAAAAAAAATCTATATACACCTCGGTTTAAAATTGCTCGGTTAATAATGGCTCACTTCTCATCCTAGGTATTTAATATACTATTTTGGTTACAGTAACTTAATAATTCGTTATGAGAGAAGCATCATATTAAAAATATACACATACGTACCCGTACGGCACGTAAAGATTGCCAATATTTTAAAGATGTGCAAAAAGAATACTTTGCACATGTTTTTCTATTAAATGCTGATCCCAACGTTGCCACAGCCGGGCCACACAATGTACGGTTCGTGAAGATCGAGTTTGTATATAAGCGACCTCTGGCTCCTCAGAACTATTCTGATATAGTGGAGGTGTAAACGGACATTATGAGCCGACTAATTTTCGGATTTAACGTTTTGGTGCATATACAATCATATTTTGATGATATACACATGGTACCTCAACAAGGTTTTTCGCGCTCAGAGAGTACGGTTTATATATGCTACAGGCTCAGCAATGACCATTTATCTCTCTCTCTCTCTCTCTCTTTTTATATATATATATATATATATATATATATATATATATATATATATATATATATATGCATGGTGGGATTAAGAATGTGTGTGGTCATGATAGGATCGGAGGGAACGGATTTAAAGCTCAGGGGGAAAATACTACCTCAGCATTCGCCTAAGTAGCCGCACATGGTGTGCATATACTCAATGACAATGCCGCTACATGTGTATGAGGAGACCCTCTGAAAAAACGTCATACAAGGTAGACGGTAACAGGAATCGAACCCATTACCTCCCGAATGCTAAGCAGGTCGTACCACCACTGCTCCACCAGTTCGGTAGCACAGATCGCCCTGAAATCTGTGGAAGGCGGGAACGGATTCACGTGGTGATGCTAATTCAGAGATTGGTTGTACTGACGTAGCAAAATTCTTAATACTTTTCGACCAACGTCGGAGGGAATAAACATTGATTATTTGGGTTTCTGCAATCTAACTAAAATTGCTTAATTGTCAAATAATTAAAAAAAAATTGGCAAAGTATTCTGTTTATCTACAACAGTTTCACCTCTACACTGTAAAAACAGATGGCCACATTATGTATTGAACGTACATTAAGCATTTTCAATCTGTTAGGGAGAAGAAGTGACCGCAAAATCTCTTGATTTTTTGGCCTGCAATTTTTTGCAGATTTCTGAAGAGTGGGATATAAAGTGGTGGACCAAAAACCTTATCGGAATTAGCATCGAACATCGAACAAGGAATTTACCGAATTCAACCTTTCCTGCTCCGTCTAATACCCGAAAATTTTATAATCTAAGTTAGAAGAGTGTTTACAAAGGCATGGTTCTCGTTTGGACAACAATATTAGCGTCGACTGCTAGACTCTTTCAACAATATTAAAACCATAAAATAAAATTTTGGCTCCGTTATTTCTTTCTACGCAAAATTTCCTTCATATCAAGCAAAAACCTTCGAAATCCGTCAAGCGGTTGTCTCGCAAATCTGCGTGTACTGAAACAACCGATTATTTTAGTATGTCATTAGGACTTTTTACAAAACAATAACCTAAAACGAAAATATTTATTAAAGGAGAAGTACAAACGTATATGATGTAAAATAAACATAGACAGAACAAAATATTCGAACCGATACGGAGAATACGGACTTGAGCGTAAGAGGCGAACTCAATAAACGCTCACCGACAATCAAGTATTTGGGACCAATTATACGATTTCTAGAGACATGCAGATGAAGTTTGCGTCAGATAAAATATTAAACGATAATGTGATACTGTCTCATGTGGCAAAAACCAAGAAAAGGAAAAAAGAAATTAGAATTTTTAACAGCATAGCACCCGCATTGTCATGAGCGGGGCAGAAAAATGGCCGATCACAAAACAACTACAGATAAGTACGAAGAGGTAATAATTCAAATTGGACAGTGAAGTGGTTATAGACCCGTAAAACGAATTAATTACATAAACTGGCAAACCAGCTCGAATAAGTAAGAGAGTAGCATTTCAAAATAAACATGAAAAGAAATACCGAATTTCTGGATCTACAAGAAATTTTGGAGAAAAGTACGATTGAATCAAAATAGGAATAATAAAATAATAATAACGTGTTTTCAACTTTGCAAATTTCACAAAAGTATTTCAACATCTTTAACAATTTTAATAGATAATATTACTACTGACGAAGATAACTGTAAGTGTTATCGGAAGGTTTAAATTGTATAACTTTAATATACAAATACATCATTAAAAAAACCAAAAATGATAAGTATTTAAATATTTGTAATAATGTGAAAGTTTGTAACCGTTATCATAACCCAAACTGTAGTTTCCAACTGAGAAATGTATTAATACCTTTAGTAGTAATTTTACCAGCTTTTTTTTGTTAGTATGCTCATGCTTATGGTTAGTATTTACTTATTTCTAGCTTATATATCTTATTTGTGGACTGTTCAGGAGTCCTTCTCCTCTTCAACCCTGGTCATTCCATGTTTGTTGGTGTTGCGATGTTTTGTGTTATTGTATAGTTTACAGTCATGAGATGTGCTTATTTTGGTGTAAAAAAAAGAAAAAAGGTTTATTTATTTAATATTTAATAATGCGTTAATTGGCTTAAATGTGTGTAGTGTTAAGTGGAGTGTAGTGTGATTATTAGATTTGTCGTCCGGTTTCTTGCTGGGTCGTCATCGAGTAGACGGGGGTATGCGTAGGGCATATGGGATGGTGTCCAGGGAATCTTCTATCTCCTCAGAGAGGTCGTCGAGGAGTTGTGTAAGGATCGCGGGGGGATGTTTGAATGTTAATTTAGGTTTTCTTCGTGGGAATTGGGGAAAACGGTAGTTGTAGGGTGTGATAAGGATCACTTTGGTAGGGATAGTGTCGCCGAAGATTCTTTTATATGCAAGTTTTTTCTGTAGTGTTTGGATTCTGTGTGTTATGGTTGGTATGTTTGCGTGTTGTGTTGTGAGGTCGTTAGGGTACGTGAGAGGTAACCTGTATATGCGCCTGAGGATTCGGTGTTCACAGTAGGCGATAGTGGAAAGGTGATTGAGTTTATATTGGTGTATATTGGTAATCGGAAATCCATAACAGGGCGGATGCATGTTTTATAAGTGTGTAGAAGTGTTTTGGGGTGGCAACCCCTGATTCTAGCCCGGAGGGCGTCGAGTAGGTTTGCGCGATTCCTAATCCTATTGAGTGTGTTTTTACATCGCGGAGCCAATTGAGGGTTCTAGTAAAGAGGATACCTAGGTAGGTGATTTCATCTTGGAGTGGGAGTCTTTCTTGATTTAGGGTGAGGGAAACATTTCTGGATGCTAGCTTTGGGAACATATCTTCAGTGTAATTAGGATGGCGGAAGAGGATAGTTTGGGTTTTGGTGGGATTGACGGAGACTCTCCACGTTGGAGAAGTTCCGCAGGGTTTTCGATATGATGCGGGAGACCGTTTCGCAGTTTCAATTAACCGCCCAGAAGGCGGTGTCATCCCCAAACTGCGCAACGACTACTCCGGGTTGTATAACTTCGGGAATGTCGGATGCGAGGATAGTGTATAGGATCGGGGCTAAAGAAGAGCCTTGCGGTACGCCTGCTGTAGGTTGAAAGGGATCGGCGAAGGTTTTACCTACTTTGACTCGAACTGACCGAACCTGACCGAAACATCAGTCAGGTACGAGATTAGGAGTTTAGAGAAGAGGTCGGGTATATTGAGGTTACGAATCTTGTGCAGGAGACCGGCGTGCCATACCCTGTCAAATGATTGCTTAATGTCCAGAAACACAGCCAGATTACATTGCTTCTGATTGAATGGCCTTGTGGTCTCTGTAAGCAGCTTCAACAAGGGATCATGACACATTCGGTTGGGACGGAAGCCAAATTGGCTGTTGGGAAGAAGGTCGTTGAATTCTAGCTGGTCCCTGAGTCCCCCGACTGGAATCTGCTCGAAACATTTTCCGAGGAAGCACAGGAAGGAAATGAGTCTATAGGAGGAGGGTGACGTTAGGTCAGCGTGGGGTTTTGGTATCATGACGGCGGAGGCCGATTTCCAGTCCGTTGGGAAGTGAGAGAGGGTCAAGGATTTGTTACAAATGTCGGAAAGCATACGGAGGGCTGGGTCAGGTAGGTTTCGTAGGATTTTCCTATTTAGGCCGTTATGACGTAGGGCTGCATTTTTCCCTTTTTTGAAATATGTTTGGACCTGGTCGGGCGTGATAGGGGCATAAAAACGACTCTCGTTATCGAGTTCGGTTTCAGGAATGTTAAGGTTGCGGAATTCAAGGCGACCTTCGAGGAGTGTCTTGAACCGGTTATCGAACTGGGATCATCTGGGGATTGAAAAATTAATTGGAGTTGGTGACCAAAGAAATCGGCCTTTTCTTGGTCGAAGGAGATTATGTTGCCCTGAAGGTCGGTTAGGTGGGATTTTGGGTTTACTTTTCTTCTGGTCAGTCTATCGAACTGTTGCCAGAAACATATGTTTTAATTTTTCAAATTTGACAAAATTGTTTACTACATCTTTAACAATTTTTAACAAACATTACTACTGACGAAGATAACTGTAAGTGTTATCGAAACGTTTAGATTATATAATTTAAAGTACACCATTAAAAAACCCCAAAAAAGATAAGTATTTTATTATGAGTGTTAATGGTGAAAGTTTACATTTTCATATAAGTTTAATTGGCGCAAAATGTAAAATTAATCATAGCCAAATAATGTTTACAACATTAACTTAACATTGCATGTATTATAAAACGAGTTTTAGAAATTGTATTCGATGATAATTTTCAATGGCTTCTTTCATAACAGATAAAATCATTTTAATACGTAACACAATACATAACTTCTCAATAAACAACCGGCAATATCGTACCGTGCATTTGTAAACAAGTCTGTACTAATATATAGAGACTTAAAACCTTACACAGAATCAAACACGAGAATTGGCAACAGCTCAATTTACTTGCAAAGGTGACAGCACAACATAGGATGTATAGAAGACCCTTAATTATGTAAAATTGGGCAAGCATACACACCTCAGCACAAAACCTACTCCCCAAGTCTCGACTAAAAAAATTCTAATTTATGTAAATGTAAGGCTTCTAAGCCTAATAAAAGCCTAACTCTAATTGTCGGGTCGTGTGTATGGCCCGATAATTCGTGCCGCAATCATATTCCATGCTTGCTGCAGACCCGATAATTATTTACTGACAAACACACACACACACACACACACACACACACACACACACACACACACACACACACACACACACACGCACAGACACACACACGCACACGCACACACCACACGCACACGCACAGCAACGCACAGCACACGCACCACGCACCCCACGCGCACGTGCACGTGCACACAGCAGCAGCACGCGCACACGCACGCACACACCACACGCCACTTAACAACACGAAAACACGCAGACACGATAACACGAAAACACGCTAACGTGAAAACACGCCAATACGAAAACACAAAAGCACGCACGCACGCAAATACGAAAACACGCAAAACACGAAAACACACAGAACATTGCGGAGTGCTTACACCTATTCCTCCAATATAATTTAGCTATAATTTAAATAAAAACAAGCGCTAGTGTCTACATGTTGTCTTTGGGGGCCGGGGTAGAATACAGGATATTCAATCAATCAATCTTAGTCTCATACCAGCGAAGGTGAGGGTGGTTGTGGAACTGGCGGAATTAAAATTCTGAATCTCAAGCACCACGAATCAAAAAAATTTTATTAAGTCAATCTCATCATCGAAACGTGGACTGACATGTGTAAGAATAATGTTAATATATATGAGATGTGTTTTGTGTTATTTAAGTTTAGAAGTAAAATCTATAAAGTAAATGGGAGTTGGTGATTTATACTAGAAAATACGAATAAACAATAAAAGTAAGCATTCCATAATAGAAATTTTAACATTTGGTGTTAATAAAATATAATAATTATTAAAATGTGTGTATTATTAAACACCACCACTGTGAGTTAATTATACACAACTAAACACCCACATAACGCCAACAATATGCATTTTCGCATGTGAATCAACTTAAAAATAGTTTCATTTAACCTTCAACTGATTACATAACATTTTATTGTTATACATTAGTTCACATAGTGTTATTAGTAAGGTTTTTGTTCTTCCTATTTAATAGCTACAACCACTATGTTAACTATGTAACTTTTACCAATTTTTCTAACGGATTCTTTAACATTATTATATTTCTTTCATCTGGCTTTAAAAACGTTTACACAAATTTCTTTATGTTAAAGTTGATTGACATGTTCAAACAATTTTGTTGCTTTCCGCAAGTTTAAGTACATTTTTTGCTCGTGATTCCAGCGGTTGTTTACTTTTTTTCTTTGAGATGTATTAAATATTATTCTACTTAAAATATTTTATGTGAAAGGATCTTCCATCCTTATCATTACAATCAAGTCAAATACCTTCAAGTATTGTTCTAAAGTATACTACGTATTTTCCCAGATTATTTTTATTTAAAAGGAAGTGCTTGTTTATTTAAAATGCAAATACGACAATTTAATGATTAATGTTATCAATGACTTTAATTGAAAGTGCCTTAGCTAATAATCTCAGTGTAAAATTTTGTGGATGAAGGAAGTCAATGATCAAGTTCGTTTTATCGTTATATTTTCTATTTATATACATATTTAGAATTATACCAATTAATTGGCACTATTATTTTATATCAGCAAGTTTTACCCTGTTTTCCATGAAATAATATTACTTAAACCTGGCAAGTTCAGCAACGGAGGTAAAACTATCAATATACTTTATCTAGATATAACCTTAGTATCTTGACTTTGATCTTGATAGACCGACAACTATAAATCCAATTTTCTTATATTCTCTAAATACCCATTAATTACAAGTGAAAGTTCGTTTTCATGCATGTTCATTTACCGTTATAATTTCAGATATTATTTCTATTTAGATCAACATTAGTTCATGAGTATGACAGGTTAGCTACCTATAATTGATGTTCCTCTAATGTTGGTATTTACAATAATTAGTAATACATACACATTCGCTTTGCTCTGTTTATATGTATGTATACAGGACATACCCAACTTAAAATAAAGAAACTATAATCTTATCAAAATTTATAATTACACTATCTGAAAGTAACTACTAAGTATGGTAAATGTCCTAATATTATATCAACAAAACAATACGTTAAACCTAGAACATCAAAGCAAATTTGTTTGAATGATTTAATAAGTGGGCACAATTTATAACTTCGTTAGGTCGAAATCTCTGGTGAAGGTTAAATATTTATATTTGTAAATCCATATCTATTAGGTAACCTTAGCCTTAAAGAAAATAGTTAAAAGTCAACCTACCGACCCAACCGTACGTATAGTAAATTGATAAATACAACTTATCGGACAAAGGCATCTTATTGTAGTAGGTATGTGCGTGCATGCATGCGTATGTGCTGCGTGTGCATTTAAGTGCGTGCGTTTGTCTATGAGTACGGTTATGCGTGCGCGCGTGTGCGTGTGTGCATGTATGTGTGCATGTTTGCGAGTGTACGTGGATGCTTGTGCGCATGTGCGCGTGTGTGCGTGTATCTGTGCATGTGTGCGTGTTTGGGAGTGTACGTGTATGCTTGTGTGCAAGTGTACGTGTATACGCACACACGCGTGTGCGTGTATGCGTGTGTTTGTGTGTACGTGTGTGCGAGTATGTGCGCATGTACGTGTGTACATGTATTAATGCGTGAAGGTGTGCGTGTGAGCATGCGAGCATGTACGCGTGTGTGCGTGTGCGTGAGTGCGTGTGTGCGTGTGTGCATGTGTACGTGTCTGCGAGTATAAGTGTGTCACCGTGTGCGTGCATATGTGAGCATGTGTACGTGTGAGCATGTCCTGGTAGGCGTATGTTGCTCTGTACGTATGTGCTTGTGACATGTGTGCGTCTGTGCGTGCGTCCGTATGTGCGCGGATGAATGTACGCCTGTCAGCGTGTGTGCGTGTCCTGGTGTGCGTGTGTTGATATGTATGTGTGCGAGTGTTGATACGTACGTGTGCGCGAGCACCCGTGTACATGATTGTGCGTGTATGCGTGCATGAGTGTGTGCGTGTGTTTGTATGCTTGTGTGCATGCGTGCGTGAGCATGTGTACGCGTGCGCTGGTCCTGGTGTGCGTGTGTGCCTGTGCGTGCGTGCGTGTGTGCATGGATGAGTGTATGCGTGTCAGGGTGTGTGCGAGTGTCCTGGTCCTGTTGTGCTTGTGTCGATATGTGCTTCTGTAGGTGTGTGTGTGTGTGTGAGCGTGTGTGTGTGTGTGTTGTGCTGTGTCGTGTGTGACGTGTGCTTGTACGTGTGTGCGTGTGTACGTGAGTGCGCGTGTGTGTATGAGCATGTACGCGTGTACATGTTTGTGCGTACGTGTGGGCGTGAGTGTGTGCGTGTCCTGGTGTGTTTGTGTCACCTTGTGCTTGTGTGCCTGTGACGTGTCTGCGCCTGTGCGTGTGTCCGTGACTGTGTGTATGTGTGTCAGGGTGTGTGCGAGTGTCCTGGTCCGGTTGCCTGTATGTTGATATGTGCGTGTGTGGGTGTTTGCGTGTCTGGGTGTGTGTGGGTGTGTGTGTGTGGGTGAGTGCGTGTGGGCTTGTGTGTGTGAGCATGCGTGCGTTTGCGCATGTCTTGGTGTGCGTGTGTTACTCTGTGCTTGTCTTAATGCAACGTGTGTGCGTGAATCAGTGTGTGCGCGTCAGAGTGTGTACGGCTGTTCTGGTACTGCTGTCCTGTGCGGAGGTGTGCGTTTTTGCATCTGTGCGCGCGTGTGTGTGTGTGTGTGTGCGTTGGCGCTTGCCTGTGTGTATGTGTGCGCGTGTGTGCGTGGGTGGACAGGTGGAAGTGCGTATGTGCGTATGTGCGTGTGTGCGTGTGTCCCTGTGTGCAAGTGTGCGGATGCATGCGTGCGTGCATGAGTTTGTGGGTGTGTACGTGAGTGCATGTGTGTGTGTGTGTGCGTATGTACGGGTGTGCGTGTGTGCGTATGTGCGTGTGTGCGTGTCTGCGTGTGTGCGTGTGTGAATGTGCGTGTATGTACGTGAGTGCGTGTCCGTGTGCGTATGTTCGCGTGTACATGTATGCGCGTGTGTGCGTACGTGACTATGTGCGTGTGAGCGTGTACGCGTGTGTACCTGTGCGCGTGTGTGCGTGTCGCGTTTGTGCGTGTGTGTGAATGAGTCAGGGTGTGTGAGAGTGTCCTGTTCCTGTTGTGCGTGTCTCGACATATGCGTTTGTGGATGTGCGCGTGGGTATGTGTGTGCGTGTATCTGTGCATGTGTGCTTGTTTGTAAGTGTACCCGTAAGATTGTCCGTGTGTGTGTGTGCAGGTATGCATGTGTACGTGTGCGCGCGTTTGCGTGTGTGCGTGTGTGCGCGTGTGCCGCGTGTGCCCGTGCGTGTGTGTGTATTCGTATGTGCGAGTATGCATGTGTGCGTGTGTGCGTGTGTGAGTGTGTGCGTGTGTGGGTGTGTGCGTGTGTGAGTGTGTGCTTGTGTGCGTGTGTGCTTGTGTGCGTGTGTGCATGTGTGCGTGTGTGCGTGTGAGTGTGTGCGTGTGTGGGTGTGTGGGTGTGTGCGTGTGTGAGTGTGTGATTGTGTGCGTGTGTGCTTTGCGTGTGCGTGTGTGCGTGTGTGCGTGTGTGGTGTGTGCGTGTGTGCGTGTGTGCGTGTGTGCGTGTGTGCGTGATTACGTGTGTGCGTGTGTGCTAGTGTGCGGGTATGCATGCGTACGTGTTCGCGTGTGTGCGTGTGTGCGTGTTTGCGCCTGTTCCGCGTGTGCGTGTGCGTGTGGGTGTGCGTATGTGCGACCGTGCATGTGTGCGTGCGTGCGTGCGTGTGTGCGTGTGTGTGTGCGTGTGAATGTGTGTGCGTGTGTGCAGGTGTGCATGTGTACGTGTGTGCGTGTGTACGTGGGTACGTGTGTGAATGTGGCCTTGTGCGTGTGAGCATTTGTGCGTTTGAACATATCTTGTTGAGCGTATGTTACTCTGTGCGTGTGTGACTGTGAAGTGTGCGCGCGAATCAGTGTGTGCGTGTCAGAGTGTGTGCGTGTGTCCTGGTCCTGTTGTGCGTATGTGGATGTGTGCGTTTTTGCATGTTTGTGCGTGTGTGTACGTATGTACTTGTGTGCGTGCGTGTGCGACTGTGACGTGTGTGCGTGAATCAGTGTGTGCGTGTCAGAGTTTGAGCGGGTGTCCTGGTCCTGCTGCGAGTGTGTGTGTATGTGTGAGCGTGGATGCGTGTGTGGGTAGGTTGAAGTGTTGATGTTTGCGTGTGTGGGTGTGTGCGTGTGTGCTTGTGTGCGCGTGTGTGCTTGTGTGCGTGAGTGCGTGTGTGCGTGTGTGCGCAAGTGAGTGTGTGCCTGTGTGTGTGTGTGTATGTGTGTGTGCGCGCGTGCGCGTGTGTGCGTGTGTGCGTGTGTGCGTGAGTGTGCGTGTGCGTGTGTGCGCGTGTGTGCGTGTGTGCGTGTGTGCTTGCGTGCGTGAGTGCGTGTGTGCGTAAATGAGTGTGTGCCTGTGTGTGTGTGTGTGTGTGTGCGTGTGCGCGTGTGTGCGTGTGTGCATGTGTGCGTTGTCAGGGTATTTTGAACACCCTGTATACGTAGTGGGTAATTTTGTTTGTAGCCTTATGCACTTAGTTAGATTCCGTATATACTTTTTTTTGTTGTCAAATTATGTTTTATAGTAAATTTGTTTTAACGTGTGTAGCGACCTTTAGGGATGGTAGGTGTATGGTGAGCTTTAGATTCTTTGTTTGTGAATTTATTATTCGGTAATTTAGGTTGTTTTTCCTTATTATTTCCCGTTTATAGGATTTTGATTAACGTTTATTTGTAAATAGTGGTATCTACGTTTGATTAAGGTTCATTTCGTTTGATTTCCGTAAAATATAATAGAAAATTAAGTACGTTAAATAGTGTGGACTTATCTGTGTATGATGTCATGTTAGCGCTATAAAGTCGCTTAAGTATAGTTGTTCAGTGTAATAGTGAATATGCTGGTTTTGAGTCATAGAGATTACATGTGGGCCTTCTTGTTCGTACTTTAAGGTAAACATAGAGAGGTTGTACAGGATATTTTTGCTGACGTTTAGTTTTTCAACATTTACCGAGTCCTTACGGACGAGAACGAATTTGTGGTTGGGGTACCTTATTTTCCCTTCCGTTTTTTTAATTGGTGGAATTAACTTAGATAAGATTTTTTATGAGTAGTGGGATTCAAAATTCAAAGATGGATTTTTGTGAATAATTTTTGGGATTCTGAAACTGATCGTGCTTTCGAGTAGTATACGTTGCCGTTTATTGTTACGCTTTAAGGGGGTGGTTTAGAACGTTGATATTTTGGGACCTTGTGGTGTTTAACGAACGTACTTGTTGTGTAGTAAGGGTAGTTTAGCTACTCCTGAAGATTACCTGTGAAAGGGATTTATTAAAATTGTTCATCACCAAAGGATTATACGTAGTGCCGATTTCGGTTGTACGTAAAGTTACCTAGAGGACATCGTCGTGTTGTATAGTGCTTCAGTGACCTCTTTGGTTTATATCGCTTCTGAGGATTTTAAAATCATCGTTCTTGCAGTGCCACCTATTTATCGTACAAAGCGTGTGTAAAGATAAAGAAACTTTCCCAATATATTAAAATTTATAGTTATTTAAAAAGTTATTAACATTTTGGATTACTAGTGGAAATAAAACCAATTAAAGCTAAAAGTTATCAAGTCATTTGAACGCTCAAATTATTATTATTTTAAAAGAAGTTTTGAATTTATGCAATAACAATTTAACGCGATTCAATCTAGGAAAACGTTTGTGTATCATAGAACAATAGTCAACATTTTATTCATCATTTTGCCAGACCAGGAAGATTTCATTTCCGTCATAGCCGTAACCGACCACCTGGTTATCTTCCACTTACATTGTAACACAGAAGAGGTGTAATGCTATACCGTAAGGTAATATAATATTGTTTTTTATTGAAAATTTTGAAGATTTTTGTGTGTTCCGAATTATTTTTTTGTGTGTTTCGAAGGTTTGAAAGCGGGGTCATTTTTTTGTTAAAGTAAGTTGTTGTTTGAATTTGTTTAGCGTAATTAATTATAGTTTTGACGCTCCGCCTTCACACTTTTTTTTATTTTAGTATTAAAGGGCAATCGACCCTATTGTAGTGTGGGTATATTATCCACGAATTTTGTATTTAGGTTAAACGATTTAGACTGGCGTAAAAGCAGTATTCTGATCAGACATCCTGTCGCCTTTTAAGTGTTTGTATTTTCTTTTGTTTATACGCATTATCGTATGTTTACATTTTTTTTTATATTTACCCTTTTATTATTGTTTTGTTAGGTTTTACAAATGTGTTTAATTTCTATGGAAACCCTTTTGGGTTATATAAGAGTTTTTTTGTGTAAATTACAAATTACCGGCGTTTTAGTTTTAACGTAACGAGGTTAGTTTTTGATTTTATTGAGTAATAGCGTTCTTAATATTTAGTCTTTTATTTGATTTTTAGTTGAGTATTAATTCAGTTTAGAGTTCATTCTATAGCTTATTTTTTTTTTGTTGTTGTTTTGTTTTGATTATTATTTAATGCCAAATTATTTACACTGATGTGTAGTAACGTAAATTTATTGATGTTTATCACGCTTTTATTTGACAAGCGTGCAGTGCATTTTGAAGCCCGATTTCAGGTAGTTTGCTGAGTTACTGTCCAGCACACCTGGGATTGATTGCGGATAGGTAAGCGTACGTTTTTTGTATGTTTAGACACGCTATGTACTCGTAATTTTGGCACGACAACCCTTATTTTGACTACCAAACATTCTGGCGCCCAAACCCTCGATTTTGTCTTCACCCTATTGTGACTTAACGTACGATTTACTATTCTGGATGCGCAAAATTTTCAACATCTGACCCACCCATACGCTGGCTAGTCGGGGCAAAAAAGGCCAATTTATCTGTAATCCCGTTCTACCACCCGTTTATACCGTTACAGCGTGTCTGCGTGAGTGCGCGTGTGCGTGTGTGAGTGTGTGTGCGTGTGTGCGTGTGTGCGTGAGTACGTGTGTGCGTGTGTGCGAGTGTGCGGGTATGCATGTGTTCGTGTGCGCGCGTGTGCGTGTGTGCGTGTTTGCGCGTGTTCCGCGTGTGCGTGTGCGTGTCAGTGTGCGTATGTGCGGCTGTGCGTGTGTGTGTGTGCGTGGGTGCGTGTGTGCGTGTGTGGATGTGTGCGTGTGTGAGTGTGTGCGTGTGTACGTGTGTGCTTGTGTGCGTGTGTGCTCGTATGAGTGTGTGCGTGTGCGTGTGTGCGTGTGTGTACGTGTGTACGTGTGTGGCGTGTGTGCGTGTGTGCGTGTGTGCGTGTGTGCGCGTGTGCGCGTGTACGTGTATGCGTGTGTGCGCGTATGCGTGTGTGTTGTTCGTATGTGCGTGTGTGCGTGTGGCGTGTGGTGTGTGTGCTGTGTGTGCGTGTGTGCGTGTGTGGTGTGTGCGTGTGTGCGTGTGTGCGTGGTAGTGTGTGCGTGTGTGCGGTGTGCGGTATGCATGTGTTCGTGTGCGCGTGTGCGTGTGGCGTGTTTGCGCGTGTTCGTGTGCGTGTGCGTGTGTGTGGCGTATGTGCGGTGTGCGTGTGTGTGTGTGTGTGCGTGGGTGCGTGTGTGGTGTTGCGTGTGTGGATGTGTGCGGTTGTGTGTGCGTGTGTACGTGTGCTTGTGTGCGTGTGTGCTCGTATGTGTGCGTGTGCGTGTGTGCGTGTGTGTACGTGTGTGTTGTGTGTGTGTGTGTGTGTGGCGTGTGTGTGGGTTTGCCTGTGTACTTGTGCGTGTGTGCATTGTGCGTGTGTGCGTGTGTGCGTGCGTGTGTGTGTGTGTGTGCGTGCGTGTGTGCGTGTGTGCGTGTCTGCGAGTGTGTGTGCGTGTGTGCGTGTTTGCGCGTGTGCGTGTGTGCATATGCGTGTGTGTGCGTATGTGTGCGTGTGCGTTGTGCGCGTGTGCGTGCGTACGTGTGGGCGTGTGTGTGCGTGTGAATGTGTGCGTGTGTACGTGTGTGAATGTGGACTTGTGCGTGTGGCGTTGTGGTTTGCATATCTTTGTGCGTATGACTCTGTGCGTGTATGCGTGTGTGTGCGGCGTGTGTGGTGTCGTGTGTGCGTGTGCCTGGTCCTGTTGTGCGTATGTGTGTGTGCGTTTTGCTGTTGTGCGTGTGTGACGTTGTTGTGTGCGTGGTGTCTGTGACGTGTGTGCGTGTCGTGTGGGTGTCAGAGTTGAGCGGGTGTCCTGGTCCTGTGCGTGTGTGTGTGTGTGTGTGGCGTGGGCGTGTGTGGGTGTTGCGTGTTGATGTTTGCGTGTGTGGGTGTGTGCGTGTGTGCATGTTGCGTGTGTGGTGTGTGCGTGTGTGTGTGATACGTGTGGCGTGTGCATGTGTGTGTTTGTGCGTGTGTGCATGTGTGCGTGTGTGCTTGTGTGCGTGTGAGCGTGTGTGCGTGTGTGCGTGTGTTCGTGTGCGTGTACTCGTGTGTGCGTGTGTGCGTGTGTGCGTGTGTGTGTGTGTGTGTGTGTGTGTGTGCGTGTGTGCTTGGTGTGTGTGTATCCGTATGTGCGAGTGTGCATGTGCGCGTGTGTGCGTGTTTGCGTGTGTGAATGTGTGGATGTGTGCGTGAGTGTGTGCGTGTGTGCGTGTGTGCGTGTGTGCGGGTGTGCGTATGTGCGTGTGTGCCTGTTTGCTGTGTGTGTGTGCGTGTGTCGTGTATGCGCGTGTGCGCGTGTGCGTGTGCGTGTGCGCGTGTGCGTGTGTCGTATGCGTGTGTGTGTGTGTGCGTTTGCTGTGGTGTGTGCGTGTGTGCGTGTATGCGCGTGTGCGCGTGTGCGTGAGTGCGAGTGTGCGCGTGTGCGTGTGTGCGTATGCGAGTGTGTGTGTGTGTGTGCGTGCGTGCGTGTGTGCGTGTGTGCGCGTGTTCGTGTGCGTGTGTGCGTGTGTGCGGTGTGCGTGTGCGTGTGTGCGTATGCGTGTGTGTGTGTGCTGTTTGCGTGTGTGTGTGCGTGTGCGTGTGCGCGTGTGCGCGTGTGCGTGTGTGTGTGCGCGTGTGCGTGTGTGCGTGTGCGTGTGTGTGCTGTTTGCTGTGTGTGTGCGTGTGTGCGTGTATGCGCGTGTGCGCGTGTGCGTGGTGCGTGTGTGCGTGTGCTGTGTGTGCGTGTGTGTGTGTGTGTGCGTGCGTGCGTGTGTGCGTGTGTGCGCGTGTGCGTGTGCGTGTGCGTGTGTGTGTGTGTGTGCGTGCGTGCGTGCGTGCGTGTGTGTGCGTGTGTGCGTGTGTGGTGGTGGTATGCGTGTGCGCGTGTTTGCGTGTGTGTGCGTGTGCGTGTGTGCGTGTGTGTGTGTGTGCGTGTGTGCGTGTGTGCGTGTGTGTGTGCGCGTGTGTGCGTGTGTGTGTGTGTGTGTGTGCCTGTGTACGTATGTGCGTGTGTGCTGTGCGTGTGCGCGTGTGTGCGTGCGTGTGTGTGTGTGTGTGTGTGCGTGTGTGCGTGTCTGCGTGTGTGCGTGTGTGCGTGTGTGCGCGTGTGCGTGTGTGCATATGCGTGTGTGAGCGTATGTGCGTGTGCGTGTGTGTGCGCGTGTGCCGCGTGTGCGTGTGCAATTTGTGTATCCGTATGAGCGAGTGTGCATGTGTGGGTGTGTAGGCGTGTGCGTGTGTGGGTGTGTGCGTGTGTCGTGTGTGCGTGTGTGCGTGTGTGAGTGTGTGAGTTTGTGCGTGTGTGCGTGTGTGCGTGATGCGTGTGTGCTTGTGTGCGTGTGTGCGAGTGTGCGTGTGTGCGTGTGTGCGTGTGTGCGTGAGTTCGCGTGTGCGTGTATTCGTGTGTGCGTGTGTGCGTGTGCTTGTGTGTGTGTGTGCGTGTGTGCTCGTGTGCAAGTGTGTGTATCCGTATGTGCGAGTGTGCATGTGTGCGTGTGTGCGTGTGTGAACGTGTGGATGTGTGCGTGTGTGCGTGTGTGCGTGTGTGCGTGTTTGCATGTGTTCGTGTGTGCGTGTGTGCGTGTGTGGTGTGTGGGTGTGTGCGTGTGTGTGTGTGTGTGTGTGTGTGTGCGTGTGTGCTTGTGTGCCTATGTGCATGTGTGCGTGAGTGCGCGTGTGCGCGTGTGCGTGTGTGAGTGTGTGCGTGAGTGCGTGTGAGCGTGTGTTCGTGTGTTGTGTGTGTGTGTGTGTGTGTGTGTGTGTGCGAGTGTGTGTGCGTGTGTGCGTGTGTGCCTGTGTGCCTATGTGCGTGTGTTCCTGTGTGGGTGTATGTGTGTGCGTGTGTGTGCGTGTGCGTTTGTGTGCGTGTGTGCGTGTGTGCGTGTGTGCGTGTGTGCGCGTGTGCGTGTGTGCGTGTGTGTGCGTGTATGCGTGAGTACGTGTGTGCGTGTGTGCGAGTGTGCGGGTATGCATGTGTACGTGTGCGCGCGTGTGCGTGTGTGCGTGTTTGCGCGTGTTCCGCGTGTGCGTGTGCGTGTGAGTGTGCGTATGTGCGTCTGTGCATGTGTCCGTGTGTGCGTGGGTGCGTGTGTGCGTTTGTGCATGTGTTCGTGTGTGCGTGTGTGCGTGGGAGGTGTGTGCGTGTGTGTATGCTTGCGTGTGTGCTTGTTTGCATGTGTGTGTGTGTGAGTGTGTGTGCGCGTGTGTGCGTTTGTGCGTGTGTGATTGTTTACCTGTGTGAATGTGTGCGTGTGTGCGTGTATGCGCATGTGCGCGTGTGCGTGTGTGCGAGTGTGCGCGTGTGCATGTGTGCGTATGCGAGTGTGTGTGTGTGTGTGTGTCTGTGCTTGTGTGCGTGTGTGCGTATGTGCGTGTGTGCCTGTTTGCCTGTGTGAAGGTGTGCGTGTGTGCGTGTATGCGCGTGTGCGCGTGTGCGTGTGTGCGAGTGTGCGCGTGTGCGTGTGTGCGTATGCGAGTGTGTGTGCGTGTGCGCGTGCGTGTGTGCGTGTGTGCGTGTGTGCGTGTGCGCGTGTGTGCGTGTGTGCGTGTGTGCGTGTGTGCGTGTGTGTGTCTGTGTCTGTGCGCGCCTGTGTACGTATGTGCGTGTGTGCGTTGTTCGTGTGTGCGTACGTGCGTGAGTGTGCGTGTGTGCGTGTGTGCGCGTGTGCATGTGTGCATATGCGTGTGTGCGTATGTGCGCGTGTGCGTGTGTGTGCGCGTGTGCGTGTGCAATTGTGTGTATCCGTATGCGGTGTGCATGTGCATGTGTGCGTTTGCGTGTGTGCGTGTGTGCGTGTGTAAGTGTGTGCGTTTGAGCGTGTGTGCCTGTATGCTTGTGTGCGTTTGTGCGTGTGTGCGTGTGTGCGTGTGTGCGTGTGTGCGTGTGTTTGTGTGTGCGTGTATTCGTGTGTGCGTGTGTGCGTGCGTGTGTGTGTGTGTGTGTGATTGCGTGTGCTGTGCGTGTGTGTATCCGTGTGGTGTGCATGTGTCCCTGTGTGCGTATGTGCGTGTGCTCCTGTGTGAGTGTATGAGTGTGTGTGTGTGTGTGCGTGTACTGTGTGCGTGTGTGCGGTGTGCGTGGTATGCATGTACGTGTGCGTGTGCGTGTTTGCGTGTTCCGCGTGTGCGTGTGCGTGTGTGTGCGTATGTACGGTGTGCATGTGTGCGTGTGTGCGTGTGTACGTGTGAGTGTGTGTGCGTGTGTGGGTGCGTGTGTGCGTGTGTGGTGTGAATGTGTGTGCGTGTGTGCATGTGGGCGTGTACGTGTGTGCGTGTGTGTACGTGTGTACGTGTGTGTGGACTTGTGCGTGTGTGAGCGTTGTGCGTTTGCATATCTTTGTGCGTATGTTACTCTGTGCGTGTGTGCTGTGAAGTGTGCGCGCGTGTGTGCGTGTCAGAGTGTGTGCGTGTGTCCTGGTCCTGTGTGCCTATGTGTGTGTGCGTTTCTGCATGTTTGTGTGTGTACGTATGTACGTGTGTGTGCGACTGTGCGTGTGTGCGTGCAATGTGGGTGTCGTGTGCGTGGTGCCTGTATGCGTGTGTGGGTGTGTGTATGTGTGGCACAAGCGTGTGCGTGTGTGAAGTGTTGATGTTTGCGTGTGTGGGTGTGTACGTG